>CAMOHE010055156.1:0-41199 GCA_946598075.1 Artocarpus hirsutus
AAAGTAAACGCATGTTTTGTAAAAGAAAAGGAAACTAGACAAGAATCAAGCAATTAGCTGATTCTTCTCGCCACTTGTCGCCTCAAATTGGGAAAGTAACTGAAATGGAAAGTAGCCAGATTATTTGCAGCCATAGGATTATTCGGTCCCTTCTAGAACTTGAATCACGCATTTGTTGGTCTGGATGTCACATGCAATTCCCTCAATGGGCCTCCATGCGATGGCTTGAGTCCAAGATGCTTGAATCAGCCCAATAAGCATTTCTTTGAATTTCTTTGCACGAGCTCTCGTAACTGGACCAATGGGAACTTGAATTGGATCTAAATATGGCTCTTCCCTTATGCTCTTGCTTGTGCTACCGATGCCCTCATCATTCCCCTCCTCTTGAGAAGGATTTGTCCTCAAATCGTCGCCTGCATCAAAAGGACTTAGATCAGAAACATTAAAGGTGGCGCTTACACCATACTCACCTGGCAAGTCTAGCTTGTACGCATTATCATTGATCCTTTCAAGTATTTGAAAAGGACCGTCCCCTCTAGGCAATAGCTTACACCGACATTTAATGTTTCTAACTTATCTCCTTTTGATGTAGGTGACAATTTGTGGACAAAACCTTTTCAAGAGTGGGAGAATGATGCAAACAATGCTGCATAACCATGCATACAAGAGGAGAAACTCACATGTGGGCTTAGAGGGACTTAAGGGCAGTGTGCATATGATCCTTTAAGCCTGCCAAGTGGGCCAATCACAAGTCTTATAGCCAAGCATTTTAAAAAAGCTTAAATAGACTAGCCAACAAGTTTAGGCTAAGACATACATGTGGAGGCCCAACATGAGTATCGACAAATTCAAGAGAGATTAATCATCAAGATTGAAGTTCATGAAGATTCCAGATGATGTGGCCTTGCTCATATCAGGTTCTTGGAAACCAAGATTCGTCATGTCAGCAAATCTATCAATTGATTTTTTTTATTATTCATATTTTTAAAGTTCAAATTTCAAATTTAAAAACTTCCTTTTTTTAAGGATAGGCTTGTTTTAGGATTAGGATAAGATTCTCAGTACCTAGCTTTTATCATAATAGGATAAAATTATCTAGCTGAATCCTATTCAAATGAAGATAAGAAAATCTAGCTAAATCTTATTCAAATTTAAGCATTAATTTTGAATTTTTAGGGATTTGGGGGCTAAAAATTCGTGGCCTAGATAGTATAATCTTTTGAATATTTCGGAATGAATAATTCAAATTATTCAATTAAAGAAAGTGTGCTTCTTCTTAATTCTTGATAGGACTTTTGGACTTATCAAGTTAATTCTTGTGGCGTTCAAACAACCAACTTATCATCTCAATTCTTGAATTATTCTTGAGATTCTTGGTGTGGTATTTTCCAAAACCGTATTTCTTGGTTCTTATCTTGCTAGGTAACAAGTCAAGACTCAACAAACTTGTGTCTTGAAGATCTTGGGGTTTAATTTAATGTTTGGCTTTGGGTTTCGTCACATTGTTGGGGATGTTCATATCATTATGGACACTTCAGTGGAACATACGCTAAAGCTGAAAGATGTGGATGTGGTTCAAGAGTTCCAAGAAGTGTTCCCAGATATCTTACCAAGATTGTCACCAGATTAAGAAATTGAGTTTGTAATTGATCTTGTACTAGGAACTGTACCAATTTCTAGAGCATCTTATAGAATTTCACAAGTAGAATTAAAGGAGTTAAAGGTGCAATTACAAGAGTTGCTTGATAAGGATTTTATACACCCTGGTTATTCTTTGTGGGGAGTGCTTGTGCCAGTTGTAAAGAAAAAGAATGGCATGTTGCACTTATGTATTGATTAAAGAGAGTTAAACAAGGTGAGTATTAAGAATCAGTATCCACTTCAAAGGATAGATTATCTATTTGATCAATTACTAGGTGCTTCTATTTTCTTAAAAATTGATTTGCAGAGTGGATATCAATTGAAGAACAAAGAAGAAGATGTACAAAAGGCTGCCTTTAGAACAAGGTGTGGGCATTATGAATTTTTAGTGATGCCTTTTGGTTTAACAATGCCTTTGTTGCCTTTATGACTTGATAAATAGGGTGTTCAAGCAGTTTCTTAATAAATTTGTAATTGTGTTTATTGATGACATTTTCATCTATTCTTGAAGAAAGAAAGAGCACAAAGAACACTTAAGAAGTTCTTAAGGAAAACAAGTTGTACACCAAATTAAAGAAATATGAATTTTGGCTAGAACAAGTGGCATTCCTAGGGCATCTAGTGTGCAAGAATGGAATTTTTGTTGATCTAAGTAAAGTGAGAGTTGTTGCTAACTGGACAATGCCAATGAATGTATAAGAGGTTAGGAACTTTTTAGGATTAGCAGGGTATTATCGACGATTTGTTGAGGGGTTTGCGGCCACACCATTAACATTGCTAACTAGAAAGAATGTGAAATTCTAGTGGATTGATGCTTGTTAAAGGAGTTTTCAAGAATTAAAGTATAGGCTAAACACAACTCCAATGCTTACCGTTCCAACAAGAACTGGTCAATTTGTGATGTATAGTGATGCATCCTAGAATGGTTTAGGCTGTATGTTGTTGTAGAATGGGAAGGTAATCGCATATGTCTCAGGAAACTAAAAGAGTATAAAAAGAATTATCCAAGTCATGATTTGGAAATTGTTGCTGCAATTTTTACTTTGAAAATCTAGAGACACTAGCTATGTGGTGAGAAGTGTGAGATTTATACTAACTATAAGAGTCTAAAATACTCCTTCACCTAGAAGGAGTTGAATATGATGCAATGTAGTGGTTGAAACTTGTGAAAGACTATGGATTGTGTAATCAATTACCATCTTGGCGAAGCAAACATGGTCATTGATGCCTTAAGTAGAAAATCAATGTCATCCCTCTATGTCATTCAAAAGCCAATATTATCGGATTTGCAAAGGTTCTAGCTTGAAATAGCCTCGAAAGGAATGATTAGTAGATTATCAGCTCTAGCATTGCAACCTATGCTATAAGATAAAATTAAAGAAGGTTAAAAAAGGTGGGCAAGTATTTGACCTAGTTAAGAAACAAAATTGATATAGGATAGAGACCAAACTTCTTAGTTGCTAAAGATCAGATTATATATGACTCCTTATTAAGTACACTCAGGTAGAACAAAAATGTACAGAGATCTAAAGCAACATTATTGGTGGCCTGGAATGAAGAAAGATGTAGCAAAGTTTGTAGCTGTATGTTTAAATTGTCAACTAGTTAAAGATTGAACATCAAAGACTAGTAGGGTTACTGAAGCCTTTGTTGATTCTAGAGTGAAAATTAGAACACATTACGTTGGTCTTTGTACTTGGATTGCCTAGAACTCAAAAAAAATTTAATTACATATAGGTGGCTTTGACTAGATTAACCAAGTCAGCCCACTTTCTTACAGTAAAATCCACTTACACCATGGACCTGTATGCTCAACTGTATATCAAAGATATAGATAAAGTGCATGCAGTACCAGTTTCAATTGTGCCTGATAGAGATCCTAAGTTCACATCTGTATTTTGGAAGAGCTTACATAGTGCTATAGGACCAAACCTTGCATTTAGTATAGCATTTGATCCTCAAAATCATGGACAGTCTGAGAGGGTAATTCAGACATTAGAAGATATGTTAAGAGCTTGTATGCTTGATTTGCAAAGGAGTTAGGAGTTGGGATACAAAGCGTCCCCTAGTGGAATTTACTTACAACAATAGTTACCAAGTAGTGATTGGAATGGCAACTTAAGAAGCGCTATATGGAAGAAAATTAAATCTCCAGTTCATTGAGATGAAGTTGGAGAAAAAAATTACTCAATCCAAAGATGGCGCAAAAAACTACTAAGATAGTAGAAAAGATATGTGATAGAATGAGGACAGTACAAAATATACAGAAAAGCTATAAAAGCTATATAGGTAAAATAAGAAAAGATTTAGAGTTTACTATATGGAATCATGTATTCATGAAGGTAGCTCTAATGAAGGGTATCATAAGATTTGAGAAAAGAGGAAAGCAAAGCCTAAGTTATATAGGCCCATTTAAAATCGTTGAAAGGGTTGGAAATAGAGCATATAAATTGGTCTTTCCACCTTCTTTATCCTGTGTACATGATGTCTTCGATGTGTCCACACCAAAGAAGTACATTCCATATCCCTCGTATGTTTTAAGTTATGAGCCATTGGAAATAACTTCTAATTTTGCATATGACGAGAAAGAATACAGATCCTAGATAGAAAATTAAAGACCAAGAAGACTCAACTAGTTAAGCTTTTGTGGAGGAATCATTCAATAGAAGAAGCCACATAGGAAAGAGAGGAAGAGATGCAGAACGAATATTGAGAACTATTTAATATGTCAAATTTTGAGGACGAAATTTTATGAGGAGAGGAGTATAATGCCCAATTAACTCACAATTAGCCAATAATAAACATCTGGTATATATATCTATGCATTTAACGAACACACCATATTGAGTCTTGAGCATATAGAAAGCATATCTTACAAGCATGAGTGCTCATTATTTAGATATGGCATTGAATTACTAATATATGATTTAACATGTTTTTCAAAAAAGTTCTAATTGCAGTGAGCAACTCAGTTTCTTGGTAACGAAAGAGTGGTGTGCTAAACGGTTACGAATTAATTAGAAAGCATTTTTTTCATTTCAAATGCATTTTAAACTAATTGTTTTGCCCATTTATGTATTTGAAATAGACAAATTTGATGAGAATTAAAAGTAAGCAAAATGATGCAATTTGATTGGTTTGGTGACTAGGTTATATAGCAAATTGAATTACTCTTGCTTGTACTAGATTTAAGTGGCTAACTATTAGCTAAATTCTCTTGCTCTACACTTCTTCAACATTTCAAACCCAAGAAAGAGATGGCAAAAGGCCCCAAGAAAGCTCCCCCTCCTCTTACCTGATTCAGACCAAGTCAAATGAACTAGAATGTTCATTTTTGCCTCTTTCTTTTTCAAGTAGGTCTAAAAATGTCCAGCACTCTTCCCACTTCTTTCTCTCCATTTTCCATGTCCTAAAGCTCACAAAAACTTAAACAACACCATAAAAATTGGATTACACAAGCAAGACCAAGTTCTCACCATTTTGAACTTGAAAGTTAAGTGTTTTGACCTCCACTAGAGTCCTAACTTCATGCCTTACAAGGTAACATCTATATTTATGTTTCTTGTGATGAAATAAAGTTATTTCATTTAATATTTGGTTATAGATGTGAAAAAAGTAAGCCAGGACAGATTTGAGCTCAATCAAAGCTAGTTAAGTTAGTTTCTTTGCACAATTGAAAATGTTGTTAAATTTGATTATTTCCTTTATTTCTATTGATTCAAAGTGTTTATGAAGTGATTTTGAAAGCTTGTAGATAGGTGAGAATTAGTTAGAATGTTATTTCTGAATTTATAGAAAGAAAATGCAAAACTAAGTTAAGTGAAATATCAAATTTGCACCATGCTTTGTATATGATTTAATTTGTATATGATTTTATAATGCTAGGCCTTTAGTGTAATACCCAATTAAATCACAATTAGTTATTAATAAGCATGCATGTCTATGCATTTAACTACGTTTGTGAATTTCAAACATATAAAAACAAGCATATCTTATGACCATGAGTACTCATTATTTTTAAGATTGAATCATGTATAAACAAGCTTATATTCATAAATATTGACACAAACCACACCAAGAACTAATGCGACCCTAACCAGAATTGGCCTCCAAGATCGAAACGCCTAATCGGATTTGAAATGGAACCGCGACCCAATGCCTAACAAGAAGCATGAACCTTGGTATGTGAGGACGCCACAATCAGTTATGGACGGACTGATTGATAAGTCTTTGAACACCACAGAATCTTCCGATAAGTTCGAATAGTTTGTTTAGGAACCGAAGAGAATTAAACCTCAAATTGTCTGTAAAAAAAAACTTATTACCATTGAATGAAATTCGTTACAATATATAGTGGTTCCCTTTTGCAAATTTTGAGTTCCTAATTTCCCATGAAATTTCGAGCAAATCAATTACTAGCCAAAAAGATGCTCAATCTAAAGCAAATAAAGTAAGTTTCCTAAATGGCTTAAAAGCCTTACAATAATATAAAAGTAAATGCATGTTTTGTAAAAGAAAAGGAAACTAGACAATAATTAGGCAATTAGCTGATTCTTCTCCCCACTTGTTGCGTCAAATTGGGAAAGTAACTGAAATGGAAAGTAGCAAGATTATTTGCAGCCATAGGATTATTTGGTCCCTTCTAGAACTTGAATCACGCATTTGTTTGTTTGGTTGTCACATGCAATTCCCTCAATAGGCCTCCATGCGATAGCTTGAGCCCAAAATGCTTGAATCTGCCCAATAAGCATTTCTTTGAACTTCTTCGTACGAGCTCTAGTAACTGGACCAATGGGAACTTGAATTGGATCTAAATATGTCTCATCCCTTGTGCTCTTGCTTGTGCTACCGATGCCCTCATCATTCCCCTCCTCTTGAGAGGGATTTGTCCTCAAATCATCGCTTGCATCAAAAGGTGGCGCTTACACCATACTCACCTGGAAAGTCTAGCTTGTATGCTTTATCATTGATCCTTCAAGAATTTGAAAAGGACCGTCCCCTCTAGGCAACAGCTAGGACTTCCTTTGTTCTGGAAACCGTTCCTTATGTAAGTGCAACCATACCCAATCGTCGGGCTCAAAGACGAGCTTGTGACGCCCTTTGTTGGCTTGTTGAGCATATTGCTTAGTCCTTCGCTCGATGTTAAGTCTTGCCTTCTCGTGTATCTACTTAACAAGGTCAGCTTTTCTTTTTTCATCTAAATTCACATGCTCAGACAAAGGTAATGGCATTAAATCCAAAGGAGTTAAAGGATTAAAACCATAAACAATTTCAAACGGTGAAAATTGAGTATCAGAATGAACAGATCGATTATAAGCAAACTCAACATGTGGTAAACACTCCTCCCAAGTTTTGATGTTCTTTTTAATGACAGCCTGCAATAAAGTTGACAAGGTTCTATTCACAACTTCTGTATGACCATCGGTTTAAGGATGACAAGTTGTCAAAAACAATAGCTTAGTCCCTAACTTAGCCCACAAAGTCTTCCAAAAGTAGCTTGAGAACTTTGCATCCCTATCAAAAACAATTGTCCTAGGCATACCATGAAGTCTCACAATTTCCCTAAGGAACAAATCATCTTGTGACATGAAATAAAATGTGCCATCTTGGAAAACCAATCCACAACCACAAATATCGAGTCTTTTCCCTATTTAGACCTAGGCAAACCTAACACAAAATCCATCAAAATATCAGTCTAGAGTTCACTAGGTATTGGTAAAGGGGTGTACAAACCGTGGGGCTGCACTCTTGATTTAGCCTGCCTACAAGTTACTCATCTACCACAAAGCCTCTCAACATCTCGTTTCATATGTGGCCAATAGAAGTGTTCCTGCAACACCGCTAAAGTTTTCATTACTCCAAAATGTCCCATCAATCCTCCCCCATGGGATTCTCTCACTAGCAAATCTCTTAATGAACAATTAGGCACACACAATTTATTTTCCCAAAACAAGTATCCCTCATGCCTAAAGTACTTACCACTAGCAAATTTCACACAAGCTTGATACTCAGTGCTAAAGTCACGGTCATCTGCATATAACTCTTTAATATGTTCAAAACCCAGTAGTTTAGCATTAAGAGTTGAGATTAAGGCATACCTGTGAGAAAGCGCATCGGCAACGACGTTTTCTTTACCTTGCTTGTAGCGAATGACATACGAAAACGTCTCTACAAACTCCACCCAACGAGCATGCCTCTTGTTCAGCTTGTGTTGGCCCTTCAAGTATTTCAAGGATTCATGACCGGTGTGAATCACGAGCTCCTTAGGCCATAGGTAGTGCTACCACGTCTCTAGTGCTCGTACCAACGCATACAACTCCTTATCATAAGTTGGGTAATTAAGAGTTGCCCCGTTCAGTTTCTCACTGAAATATGCTATTGGTCTCCCTTCTACATTAAAATGGTGCCAATTCCAACACCTGAAGTATCATATTCAATCTCAAAAGTTTTGGAAAAATTAGGTAAAGATAACAAATGGAGCATTAGTCAACTTCTCCTTGATTAACTGAAATGCCCTTTCTTGCTCTTCTCCCCATCTAAACCCAACGTTCTTCTTGATCACTTCAGTCAACGTTGTGGCTATTGTACTGAAATCTTTCACAAACCACTAGTAGAAACTAGCAAGTCCATGAAAACTCCGTACATTTCCCACACTTGTTGGACTCGGCTACTCCTGGATGGCTCGCACCTTTTCTTCATCAACCTGTATACCTTGAGCACTAACAACAAAACCAAGAAACACAAGCTTATCTGTGCAAAAGGTACACTTCTTGAGGTTAACATACAATTTCTCCTTTCTAAGCACATCCAAAACAGATTTTAAATGCGCTACATGTTGGTCCACATCTTTACTATAAATGAGTATATCATCAAAATACACAACAACAAACTTTCCAATAAATGCACGTAATACATGATTCATTAAATGCATAAATGTACTTGGAGCATTAGTTAAACCAAATGGCATTACTAACCACTCATACAGACCATATTTTGTCTTAAAGGCAGTTTTCCATTCATCAGCCTCTTTCATGCGTATTTGATGGTATCCACTTTTCAAATCAATTTTTGAGAACATAGAAGCACCATGCAATTCATCCAACATATCATCTAAACGAGGAATAGGATGGCGATACTTTACCGTGATATTGTTAATGGCTCTGCAATCTACGCACATCCTCCATGTCCCATCCTTCTTAGGCACGAGTAAGACTGGAACGGCGCACGGGCTCATACTTTCTCTCACGTACCCCTTTGTCATCAAATCACTGACCTGCCTTTGAAGCTCCTTTGTCTCCTCGGGGTTGCTTATATAAGCCGGTTGGTTTGGAATGGAAGCGCTAGGTACAAAATCAATCTAATGTTCTATTCCCTGAATTGATGGCAAACCAGCAGGCACCTCATCCGGAAATACATCGTCAAATTCCTACAATAGAGAAACAACAGAACTAGGCAATGCAGGGTCAATTTCGTTAGTTTTTAAAAATGCCTCTTTGTACAAAAGTACAATCATTGGCTGATTTGAAAAAAAAGTCCTTTTAATCTCACTGCCTCTTGCATAGAAGTTTATTTTTCTCTCTGCGTTTCTCTCATTGGCTGATTGTGAATTTTTTTCAGCCCTCTCAATTTTATCTCCTTTGCTCTCTTTGCTCTCCTTTTTCTCAGCCATCTCTTCTTTTTTTTCTTCATTGGCCGAACTCTCTCTCTGCACTCCCACTTTTGATATTTCTCCACTCATCATTTTTCTTTTATCATTTTCTCTCTGTAAGCTCACTTGGTCTTCATGGACCTGTTTTGGTGTTAATGGAACAAGAGTGATCCTTTTTTATGGTGAACAAATGAGTACTTGTTGGTGAAGCCATCATATTTAACTCGCCGATCAAATTGCCACGGTCTGCCTAATAATAAGTGCCCAGTTTGCATCGGAACCACATCACACAAAACTTCATCTTCATATCTTCCAATGCGAAAAGAAACTAACACTTGCTTATGCACCTTTACCTCACCACTATCATTTAACCATTGCAATTTATAAGGTCGAGGATGCTTACTTGTTGACAGCCCTAACTTCTCTACCATGGTTGTGCTAGCAACGTTAGTACAACTCCCACCATCAATAATCACACTACATACCTCGTTTTGGACATGGCACCTAGTATGGAAGATGTTTTCCCGTTGCACCTCTTCTTCTTCTTCTTTGGCCTGCACACTTAGAGCTCTCCTTGTAACCAACAATTCTCCTTGGGCAGCGTACTCCTCATCGTCGGCATCCTCTAATGAAGGCATAGAATCGTTGTCCGAATCCTCATCAATTTCAATCTCTCCATTGTCCCGTATCACCATAGCTCGTTTGTTCAGACATTGGCTTACTATGTGACCCCTGCCTTGACATTTAAAACATTTAATATCACGATTTTGAGTAGTGGAAGAATTAGATTTACCTTGATTTCCATGGCTGGCCACCTCTTGTTTTTGCTTGGTCTTTGGCTTGGTGCTGGGTTACTTCTCATCCTTCCTCCATTGGTTCACTTTCCAAGCAGACGTACTTGGGTTTTGGCTTGAGCGTGTATTACTACCCCTCCTCTTAAGTTGATTCTCAATTTTGACAGCCATGTGCACCATGTCCTCCAACTCCACATAATGTTGTAACTCAACGGCATTGTGAATTTCTCGATTCAAGCCCGCCAAAAACCTTGCCATTGTAGCCTCCCGATCCTCCTCTATATTTGCTTGAATAATCATAACCTCCATCTCCTTATAGTACTCCTCCACACTTTGGTTGCCCTGCTTAAGATTTTGTAGTTTATTGTACAATTCCCAATAGTAGTAAGCTGGTACAAATCGCTTCCTCATCACGATCTTCATCTCTCCCCATGACTCAATAGGTCACTATCTATTTCGTCTCCTATTTATGACAAGTTGATCCCACTAGGTAATAGCATAATCAGAAAATTCAATTACAGCCAGTTTTACCTTCTTCACCTCAGAATAGTTGTGGCAGTTGAAGACAAACTCCATTTTCTTCTCCCATTCTAGGTATGCTTCAGGATCTGATTTGCCTTGAAATGATGGTATCTTCAATTTTATGCCTCTCAAACTATCATTTTCTCAGTTCCTAACTCCTCTATCCCGTCCAAATCTCTGGTGACTACCCGCTGAATCTTCTCCTTCATCAAACTCTTCCCCATCAATCCCATAGTAGTCATTAACCTCTCCTCTAACCGAAACCCTTTCCTGCCTACACGCATGAGGAACATGTTGTGGCTGTTCCACACGTGCGTTTTCTATCCGGTCTATCCTCTCATGAAGCTGTTCTAATTCTCGTCTCAACAACCATCTCATCTCCCCTATCATCGCTTCCATGAGGATTTTTGGATCTGTTGCACTAGTGGTACCCTCAATAGTGTTCTTGTTGTTGTTTGACTTTTTTTTTTTGCAAAACAAAGTAAGAAACAATGCAAAGGACCTTACAGCACTCCCTTATGTGTTTCACTCGTAAAATGGTTCACTCAATTTCACTCGTGTTTGCACTCAATACTTTTCGGCTTTTATCCACTCTAATACTTTTGCCTCTCGTGCCTTTTTTCACTCGTAAATTCTCACTCAATTCCTATAAAACTAGTCAAATCAATATGAAAATTTTCCTTGACAATTCACAAATAGATTACCAAGGAGGCTAAGAGTATAACAGGCAATGATAATTTTGGGCTTTCGGAAATCACACCCAAAAGAAATGAAATTTGAGCAAAAAATTTTGGTCTTGGTAGGGAATTCAATTTTGGGCTTCTTAAACCATAAATAACAAAAATCAAATAAAAAATTTTAAGATGGGTCTCCAGACTCTTGTCTCCTTCTTTCCTTTGTTTTTTCTTTCTTTTCTTTTTTTTTCTTTTCTTTTCGGAACCTCATTTTTTTTTTTAAACTCGACTTTGATAATGGAAATCAAGACTCACAAATAATTGAAACAAACGAAAAAAAAAACTAGGAGAACGGATAAGCAAAACCTGATTAGAACCTCGCTCTGATACCAAATGATACGAACCACACCAAGAACTGACGTGACCTTAACCATAATTGGCCTCTAAGATCGAAACGCCTAATCAGATTTAAAATGGAACCACGACCCAATGCCTAACAAGAAGCAAGAACCTTGGTATGTGAGGACGCCACAATCAATTATGGACGGACTGATTGATAAGTCTTTGAACGCCACAGAATCTTTCGATAAGTTTGAATAGTTTGTTTAGAAACCAAAGAGAATTAAACCTCAAATTGTGTGTAAAAACTTATACCATTGAATGAAATTTGTTACAATATATAGCAGTTCCCCTTTGCGAATTTTGAGCTCCTAATTGCCCATGGAATTTCGGGCAAATCAATTACTAGCCAAAAAGATGCTCAATCTAAAGCAAATAAAGTAAGTTTCCTAAATGGCTTAAAAGCCTTACAATAATATAAAAGTAAACGCATGTTTTGTAAAAGAAAAGGAAACTAGACAATAATTAGGCAATTAGTTGATTCTTCTCGCCACTTGTCGCCTCAAATTGGGAAAGTAACTGAAATGGAAAGTAGCGAGATTATTTGCAGCCATAGGATTATTCGATCCCTTCTAGAACTTGAATCACGCATTTGTTGGTTAGGTTGTCACATGCAATTTCCTCAATAGGCCTCCACGCGATAGCTTGAGCCCAAGATGCTTGAATCAGCCCAATAAGCATTTCTTTGAACTTCTTCGCACGAGCTCTCGTAACTAGACCAATGGGAACTTGAATTGGATCTAAATATGTCTTATCCCTTGTGCTCTTGCTTGTGCTACTGATGTCCTTATCAGTTACATTAATATTGTTGATACCATATGTGCATACTAATGTAGGTCCGATGGAGTCTGATGGTGTTTGGTTATTTAATATTTTATTTCGCTTGCTTGCTTTCATATTTTAACAAATATTTTAAGAAGTTTTAATTATCCTATATTTTTATAATCAACTTAATATCTTTTAAAATGACGTTTTTTATTAAAAATTTAATCTATTTAACTTAATTAATACGTCATGTCACCTCTTGGATTTCAAGGCGTGACAACTTATTTCTATAAATGTTTGTTTTTCTACAGCCTATTTTTGTATAGTTGATTTGTAGATTTTATTACCATTAACAATGTTGTAAAATCAATTCTTGTTTGTTTCCCTCCCATTCATTTTTTAAATTTCACCTGCCATTTACATCTCTTTCTTTCTATCATATTTTTTTTTCCATTTTTGGATGTTGGTGAGAATCAATAAAAATTTACATTTTTTTTTTACCTTTTCGGCTGGTGAGAATCAATAAATTTTGGCTGGTGAGAACTATTTATTCTCTTCTTTCTATCTATTACATGTTTTACTTGATTTTCCATTTGTTTGATGCGATTATACTTTCTCTTCCATTAAGATGGAGTAAGTTTCTTGTGATACATTTTTTTTTTTGTGATCTTGTTCAGATTTATGAAGAGATTCATTGTTTTCTAGTCATTCTATGTTTGTAGTAATTGTTGTTTAGTCATTTATTTTTAGTTCTCGTTTTCTTACATGTTAATTTCTTGTTTAAATCATTGTTGAATCATTATCTTTCATTGTCTTGTAGAAAATGTTTTGACGGATTGATATAAAATGAATTTCTTATATTTCATTACCATTGTTAAAGGCATCTTCTTGGCAACTGATGAGGATTTTTCATGCTCGTGCAATTGGATGCGGTGTTTTAAATAGTAAAGTGCATAAAAGTGCATATGTCAATCCTACGAGGATTATGTAGTTTTTATTAAATTATCAAATTTATGCTTAACACTAAAATTAATTGAATTATTGTGGGTGGGGGTGGGGTTTCAAATTAAAACTAAAACTAATGTTGAAATTAAATTAAACTTGTAAAAATAAATTTAAAGGGAAACTAAATTTTAAAATAATAATGAAATAGGTTAAAGGTTTATTCTCCACTATTAGACAATGCATTCAATCACAAAATTATTTCCCAATTTTCTTTCGAAACTACCAACTGTAAATAGCAACAAGCTTTACTCTCCCAATCTTTCTTTACTGAGTAGACTTAATAAGACAGGTACTTTATTACATCTCTTTCCATCAAACAACCTAGGAGAAAGTTCATGAAGTTCAATTTAACAGAAGCAATACATTGAGAAAGATAGGTAGATCAAGGCAACAAACGTGCAAAAGCTAGGTTCATTCAACTTATGTTACGTTTTACATCACAATCACACAAAAGGCTCGCTGCAATCGTGTATAACTGTAACGCCCCTATATGGGAGTAAACAGTTTCTAAATAAATAAAATGAAAATCAAAAAATAAAAATAAAACATCAAAGTAATTTCCCTGTGACTTAAATATAAACTCTCAAAATAAAAATAAAACATAAATAAATAAATAAACCACAATTTAATGTAGCACCTTAAAATTTAATAATACACAATTGTCATCATCATCATTTCAACCCTCAACAAATCTTAATACAGTCATAGAAAGTAACAATTGATGCTTACATTGTCATGCAAATCATTCTTTGTATTCGAAGCAATTCCAACATAATATAACTACATAGTTTCCTCAACTGTTTTTCTTGTAACCATGTCACACTTAGTGAGTCCTGAAAAGAGGAAAATATAAGGGAATGAGCGACAACATGCTCAGTAGGGACAACCATTACTCATCTTAAGGTTTTATTCTTTACCACAATAAATCTGCATGGTTAGTTAGTTTTCATCATTATCCAAATTATGAGATTTATTATGATCATATTCCATTGATACCATAGTTAATCATTACCAAGTTTCATACATATACATATATACAATATTAAGATTCATCATCATTCCTAGGTATTCACATTACATAAAGTATCACTCAACTTATCGAAACCCAAATGGGCGTGCTTGGCTATCCTCCAAACATTTCGAGGGTATTCCGGTGAGGGGACATCAAGCCCCAAGTCCTCACAAAGTCGATTCTATACAGTGTGTTCTGCGACTTTCGACCCAAGGGAGCATCATCAGCTCTCCCTTATTTTACCTTTTAGGGTATTCGTGCCAAAGGACGTAACCGCCGCCCTCTTCACATCTCATCATTTCTCAATGTTTAATCATTATTTATAGAGTCAATTTTCCTAACCATGCTTCCCAATTTATAACAACATATGTTAATTCAGTATGTTCCTCACTAATCAATACAGGGCGAGTTCATGTCAAAGTTTCATATGTGATTCTCATATAATAGCAGTTCAACATAAATACATGTATCTTGTGGTAAAACAATCAATTTTAATTCCATAAAAACCTTACAAAAGATGAGTAATAGAATCCCTACCTTTCAAGCTTCTCAACAATCTTTTAATCTCGAAATTAATTAACGTTAGCTCCACACACCCTTGATCCTAAGTCGTGCATAAAGACAATTAAAACTAAAGCACAACATATAACCACATCCATAAGTGAATTATGTGTAAATCTACATATTTTAGTCTCTAATAAGATTCATAAATCATTTAGGATAGTGTTGGAAAGGTTGCAAGATATTAAGGGATTAGAAGGTGAGCAAAGTTGGGTTCACTATCAACAATTAGCATATGGGTGAACAGGTGGTTTACTTAAGATAGACGGGTGATATACTACCAATAGTAGATTTACTAGTTTTCAATCCGAGAATTGAAAAATTCATAGAAAATAAAATACAACTCCGATTTAGGCTCATGATAGCTCGTTGGAAAGCTTAGGATGTCTAATTTTTAAATATGTAAACCAATTTATAAAATTCATTTTCATCAGATCCTAGAATTTCAAGAAAGAGCCACTGCCCATGGAGGTATTATAAAGTTTATGGAATGTCAAGTTCTTCTTTAACTCAAACCATATTATCCTTGATCAAAATCCCAAAATGATTCCAAAATATGCAGCATGCATTATATAATCATAATAAACATATTCTCATGAGTTTTATACCAAAATCATCATCAAACCAAAATAAAGGTTGGTTCTTGGTTTTAATTCAAGACTCAAGTTTTTGTTCATAAATGCTCAAATATGCATGCTAACATAATTAGAAATTTGCATGAACTTTGAACACGAAAATTAGACATTAAAGATGGAGAAACACATAGTAAAAACCAAGTTTCAATTAAAGAAAACGTACCTCAAAGCTCCTTTAAAAAACACCAAAGTTCGGGTAAAAATCAAGCTTGAATTGACTCCAAAACAACTTCAAACATGGCTGGGAATTATAGTTATTTTGGCTACAAAGAGAGATTTATGCTTTGTGTCTTTAGGTAGAAATTGAAGTGAGAAAGGGAGAGAATGAGAAACTAGAGAAGAAGGTGGTGATGGTTGAATAAAAAGGCATCAAAATAGTTAAGGAGCGAGAGATAATTGTAGGTTTATGGAGAAAGTGATAGGAAAAAACAAATGAGCATTAAAAGAAAATATTATCATGTCTCCCCTGGAAACTTTTAGTAAATAATGCCTACATAATTGAGGGGGCAAATGGGGCAAGTTGTGGAATAAGATGAAGAAAGCATTAAAAAGGTGGTTGAGAAAATATATCAATGTCTCCTAGTAATTGAGGTGAATTAATTCTATGTCTCCTTCGGAGACCTTTAGCCAAATGAGAAAGAGGCTACTTAATTGAGCATTAATGTAGGGGGACAAGGTTGGTAGAAGTGGGTTATAGGTAAATTTTGAATGTTTCCTATGGAGACTTGGTAAGAAATACTAAAGTGACATTTTATTCATATGATTTTTATAAAAATCATACCCATTAAAATAACGGGTGTTTCAATAACAATTTTCTACTAATGGTTAAAAATGTTAGACAATTACGGATCTAGATTTCCAACTTAGCATTAGATAATTTACTAGTCTTATTTAGTTGGCCACCTAAACAAAACTAGAAAATAACCATGAACATTGATTGTAGTGACACATAAACAATTTCATCTAGAAACTTGAAAAATAATGTACATAATCAACTACATCATTATATCTAAGGTAATTTACCTTTAACGAAAAATAAATTTAACTAAACATAATTAAATTACACAACACAACATTACAATAAAAATGAAAAAAAAAACAAAAACAAAAAAGAGAGTTTATAAATGACCTAGAATTTTTACGTGTTTAGTGAGTCCATCTACACATTGACAACACTCTTAGGATTTAACAAAATAAAATCACTCTCTAAAATATTACAAATTATATTATTTTAAAACTAAAACTAAAACAAAAACTAAAAATTCTAACTTAAACTTCCGGACTTAAAGCCCCCAATTCTCTCACTCCTTTTAAAATCTGAAGCCACTTGCCTCTTAAATGGGGCAATGGTTTGTCTAAAAATTCCAAAGCAGTAGGTGAAATGATTGAGCTTTAATATATATATATATATATATATATTTCTCTTTTGCTGTGTGATTCGACGCTGGTTGGAATGCAAATTAGAGTTCGCCATTGGCTGCTTCGTGGAGGAAAGACGCATGAAAATGGTAGCATCTGGGAATTGAAAGACAAAAGTTGTCTTTTATGGCAATAATACAAAGACAATTTGGTTACATCAAACACACTACTTGAGACTAAAAAACATTTTTCTAAAAAATAACCAAAAATATAATCAAACAATAAAAGCATAAAATTAATCATATTTTACAAAAAACACACCAAAATGCTAAAGACTTACAAAAATTCTTAATTAGAAAATTTAGTAACCAATAAAAATGCAAAATAAATGATTTAAAACCTTGTAAAACATGCATTACTACATGTTCTCAATAACATTGAAATTATTAAAGGATGCTTCTATTGAACCTCCTATTTTACCTTTCACACATCTGTTCTTTAACCACCCCTTATTTTATTTCTTACAACCTTCCTAAAATACCAAAAAAATCCCTACACCTAAATAGTATTATTAGTTTTCTTTTTTCCACCCATCCACCAAATGATCTTACAATTTTTTTTCCAAGCATTTTTCTTTTTCAATTTATATACTAAGCAATAGTTTTTCTTTAATATAAATTTTCTTTTTTTATTAAACAAAACTTTGGATTCTAGGAAACAATAATCAGCAATGAATTGAAAGGATTTGTATATGAACCAAGCAAATTGTATTTCCTTTGCTTAAAAATGAGAAGAGAAACATAGTTTTTTTTTATATTGTGTTCTTTATATGAAACCAAAATGTGGTTCTTCTTATTGGAGCACACGGTTTGTATTTATTTATGAATCAAATAATTTGCAATAATATATATAATTATAATTAGTATATATAAAACAACAATAAAACTAAGAATTTTGAAAAAGAAATAAACCACATATATTTTTTTATGGGAGACTCTTTCATATTAGAATCCATCGCTATTGTTTTGAAAAAAATAATACACTAATTTTTTAGAAGGGAATATGCATGTATATACATATATACATTTAAGATAGAGTGTGTAATAAGTACTTTTTTAAAATATTTTGTCCTTAAGAGAAATTTTATTTATAGGTAATACAATATTAATTAAAGCTTATTAAATAGGGGTGTGTTAAAAGCATAATAAGAGGTGTCAATAGACGCACCCATTATTAAATTATGAATTTTTAAAATACAATTTGTTTTAATCTTTTATTACAGTTGCCGTGTCCATTTTGATAATGAAAATTATTTGATAAACTGCAACTCGTTATTTTGGTGTTTGTTTTGATTGTTTACTACAATTTTCATATTTATTTAATGATGAAAATCTTCTGTTAAGTTGCAACTTGTTTTTTGGTGCAATGGAGGTTTATGAAATTATTATATTATGAAGAATTCTAAATTACAATGTGCTTTAATTCTTTATTATAATTTTTGTGTTTATTTTGATAATGAAAATTATTTAACAAATTACACTTGTATTATGACGTTTGGGAGATGTGGAGACATCATTTTTGTAGGGTTTCCTGATGGCAGAGTTGTCAGTTTATATGGATGAGTTTTTAATAAAATATCATTATTTTAAAAAATTGTTTCCTTTTTTTTTTTTTGGTTTTGTGAACATGGTTTCATTAACATTAACAATGAAGCACTTAACCTCCATATGTTATAAAAGGAAACAATTTTTTCTCATTTTTTGCTAATTATCTTTCCTATTTATACATTCATTATTATTTTTATTTGCTTCATTATATAAGGTTACAAAAGTCTTTGTATATCTTATTACAGATATTAGTGTAATAAAATCAACTAGTGGATATTTTAATTTTCAAGGTGCTCTATTTAGATGTTCATATAAATGACCTTTATATTTAATAAAAATCCTACAAAATATGCGTGATAGGATCTCTAAATAAAAATTTGTCTTAGAGGACTATGGACAACTAGAAACGACATAAAGATGTTTAAGTAACAGGTAGATGTTAGGATTGGTGTCTTAAGGAATAAATACTGTAGATGTATTTGTGACATTTTTGGTGAAATAAATAATAATGCGAATATTTCATGTTTTGATAATGGTCCTCATATTGCTTCCATATTAGTGATTGTATATAAGCAAACATGTGATTTATGACTATTAAAACCAAATCTTGGAATTAGGCCTATATAGAGTTTATATGTGGAAAGATCCGATTCGGAGATTAATAGTCTAAATTATATAGTTCGCAGTCTATGTATTGAGCTAGACACTTTGTATATGATAAGGCTGTAATGGAGATCTATGCCTAATTGGGGAGACAAATTATCTTCACTATCGGATTAGATTGACTCCATGGTAGATACATTGGTGTGGTAGACCTAATAGTGGTCGCACACTGGATTGGAACTAAAGTTTAATTGATTTAATAATAATTTTGTTTAACTTAAATCAATTTTCTTTCATAATCATTTATATGCCATCTTAATCTTAAGGTAGATTCATGACTTCATGTTTATAGCTTGTATCTTTTGATATGCCAAAAGTAGAAGTTTCGATGAACAAAGGCTCCATTGTCGGTATGTTGAAGATGCAACCTGTATTCGATGAGAGCATAATCCACAAACACAAAATCTATAGGTCTCTAACAAAGAGTCAATATTATCCTTTCAAAGGCAAGGCATTATTTAGGCATTAGAAAATATAATGAGACCTCGTCATCTAGATAGATATGACAACTAGATGATTCCTTTTGCATGTGCTCTAAACGGAATAAATTTTCCACTGGGGAAATCATCGAAATTTGAAATAAAATAATAGGAAGATAAAACAGAACTAAGTCCTTCATCTGATTATGAATGACCTATGTAGATATACATAATATGAGAGGTCATAGACAAGACTTATATTTTATGAGTCTTGTAATATAGTATATTATCAAGAGTGCAACTTTAGGTCTACAGTGGATATGTGACGACCCGCCTTTTCGGGCAGTCACTTTACTTTTATAAACATTGTTCTTAAATAGTAATCTTACTTACTTAGTAAGAAAAATACTGAATTAAATTTTTTTTTTCTTTAAACATTCTTTAAAACGTACTTAAAACTATTGTGACCTTTGTCGCCATTTAAGTCCAGACCTTGCTCAACATTTGCCTTTAAAACTATTTCAAATCGTTTCTTAAAACTTAATAAGACATATTTACTAAAACATATCTTAAATCTCAACTTTATAATTATATAAAACAGTTCATAAACTGTATCTCAAATCTTTGACAATATTTTGTAAAGCTGAAATTTTCTTAATACTTTAAACACTATACTAAATAGTGAAAAACCTTTTCTTTGCATTGTAACACCATACTTCCGCTATGCAACTCTGATCTTTCAACATCTGAGGGCAGTTTCCATTCATCTAAAGGTTAGCATTCTTGCAATGAATGCTATTCTTAGAAATAGGGTTCATTTTCAGTCAAGTCGCATCATGACTCTATAAAGATTAAGGTCATCCGACCACAAATCCATAATCTTTTGGTTCTATATCCATTCTAGAATGACATTTTGCCATAATTTTCTGCATAACATATAGATCTCCAGCTTCCATCCCCCATCTGTGAGGTTTTCGCTTACAGACTTGGTGTATTATCTTGACCGTGATTCCCATCCGAGCAATTACGAGCTCATTCGCATGTCTTAGCTTAGCTACGGAATGCTTGAATTCAAAGAAATCACATAGCTAGTTATCTAACGCCTGGTTGCTCTTAGGTACTCTCGTTCCATAGAGTATCGAAAACCACTTTTGGACCTCTATTATTCCTTTATCTTGATTGACTTGCCTCATCATACGTGTAACCAATACCGAATTGACTTCTAATAGAGCAAGATTTGCTCATACGAAGACACCATTGTGCACCTAAATATCATAACATGTCACGAGCTCCTTTTCTTGATTTTTGAGTCGTCGGCCATCTATTGACCATCATTGACCATGTTTGATTATCATTGACTTGACACCGTTGAGGAACCATAACTGTCGCTGACTTGCGAGGACATTCTAACATATAACATTACATTCATCCTTTAACCCTTGCCTTCTCGTTGCTCATCCGGGTGTGCCAATATCAAAGGCAATGCCTGACATAAACACGTAATCGTCAAAAACTAACTTTCCTTCTTACCTAACTTAACTTACTTACTTGAGCTATGGTGTAGTGGACATATGACAACGCGAGATGGGATGGTAGGATACCGCTCTAATACTACCTGTGATGATCCGCTTTCTCAGGCAGTTACTTTACTTTCTTAAACATCGTTCTTAAATAGTAATCTTACTTACTTAGTAAGCAAAATACTAAATTAAAATTTTTTTCTTTAACATTTTTAAAAACGTACCTAAAACTGTTGCGACCTCCGTCGCCATTCAAGTTGAGATCTCACTCAACACTTGACTTTAAAATCATTTGAAATCGTTTCTTATAACTTAATACGAAACAATTACTAAAACATAGCTTGAAATTTCGCTTTATGATTTTATAACACATTTAGTTAATGTATCTTAAAAAATTTGAAAACATTTCTTAAAACTCTGATTTTCTTAAAACTTTGAAAACACTATATTAAATGGTGGAAAACCTTTTCTCTATATGGCAGAAGTAAACTGCAGTGGTATTCATACCTAAATCTTCACATCTATCCTCTGCAGCACCCAGCTCTTCTAACGGGTCCTACTGGTCACCCACAAATTACCTACAGTATGAAGAAACTTTTAATAAGCTTTCGCTCAGTAAGTTCAAACATATTCTCACAAATAATTTAGAACATGCTTTACAAACTTCTCTCATAAAAATCTTTCACTTGAAACATTTTTCTTAAATGTTTTTCATAAACATTTTTCATAAAACATTTTTAAAATGTTTCTCATAAACGTTTTCATAAAGCATTTCTGTAACGTTTTTCATAACACGTCATTTATAAACCTTTTCTTGTAAACATGAAAATGTTCTCATAAACACTTAACATAAACATTCCTCATAATGTTTTTCATAGTATTTAAATGTCTCATAACAAGGAAAATAAGCAAAACTAAAATACATGTTTCCATTTATGCTCATTTATGTACTTTCAATTATGAATGTCTTATGAACGTTCTTCTCTTACTTTAACCCTCTACCTTTGTTCTTAAACTATCCTTATCTTACTTTGACTTTCCATCCTTTATTCCTTAACTTTTTGTATCTTACTTTAACTTTCTATCTTCGTTCCTTAACTTTATTTATCTTACTTTAGTGTTCGTACCAGCATCATTAATCATAAGATCATAAACATGATGCTTCCCTTGCAGAAGACTTGAGACCATCGAACATGAGGTCATGTACCTCACACCTTAGAGGTCAAACTTTAACTTTACTTTCGTTACCTCACAACAAAAAGGTTGGTACAACACTTTCTTTTTATCTTTACGTTACCTTCTTATTAAATTTAGTGACCATATCCAATGCAATCACATTATATGCAACACACTTGCAAATCATAGCTTGTACTATAAAATCTATTGCATAACGAATGCAACTTATTGCATAACAAATGCATCATGTAATGCAAACACATTTTGCAAATCATAACTTATACTCTATCACTTATTGCATAACAAATGCAACTTATTGCATAATAAATGCAAACATACTTTAAAAGAAACTTGCATAATAATTGCAAAATCATTTATAAACATATACCAAAAATATTTAAAAATCATTTACTTCATGCTGTAGGTAAACCAAGACTATGCTTTAGCGTTCTCTATTCTATTCATTTTCCTTTCATTAGTCGGCTTTTGTGTTTTGATCATACGACAACCGACTTATTAATTAACTTTTTTTTTATCAATCCACTCGATTGATAATAAAACGTAAGCATTAAACATTCATTCCTTTTTTATAACTTCCCATCTCACTGGCAGTTTCATTATTTAACGCATTACGAAACATTTTTCGTCTAAGGATGTTATGCTAAATCGGAGTGTTCGACTCCGTTCTAGCCGTTTTCTTACTAATGACGATTTTACCCCTAACGGGTTTTTCGTCCATTTCTTAATTTAATAAAACTCATTGCTTATCTTTAACATTTCATTACTTACATAATACAGAAAAATTGCCACTAAGAAACATTTCCTGACATTGGGCGTTTCGGGTCCGTTTTGGCCATTTTCATAAAATGACCATTTTGCCCTTAATCTCTTTGTTTTTTCATTCATTCCTTGCCTAACTTTAAATCCTTTAAAACTTAGCATCTATAATCACTTACTGCCTATAGCAGTGTAGGAAATCAATGTTCCCTAGTAAAAACCCAATTTTCACATAATTTACTGTTTTGGTCCAAAATACAAAAATATTTGCATTTTTGTCCCTAGAACCAAAAATAATATTTTTAAATCATTAGTCCCCATTTTTCATAAGGAACATTTTTTATTAAAGTACCATATTCAAAATCCTTTCCAAAATGACATTTTGCCTTTTAAAAATTTTTCCTAATTTCAACAAATTCTTGTAAAATTAAAATCTCACAATCGGTTGAGATTTTTGACAAACTGTTCATGATATTTAATAGTTTCATCGAGATCTACAACTTTTGTGTTTTAATTTTTTTGAAATTCCCACGTTTAGAGGGACTTTTTGGCTGATTTTTAAATCTGCCGAGAAGAAACTTCTTCTTTTAATTTAGTCCTTGGGGCATTTTTGTAAAATTTCATTTTTAATCAGAATTTCTACCCTTGTAAGGGCAGTTCCAACTCTTGTTTCAATCATTTTCATGCCCACTCATGATTTTTGCAAAATTAGTGTTAAAATTACAAAAATAAAACTTTTTGCAAAAACTAACATTTTCAACTTTTGAAGCTTAACTTTCACACTCTCATCATGCCATAATCCATATTTCTATGGGTTTTAACCAAAAAATAACTCAAGAACCCGTATATTTTTGAGAAAATAAAAATCAAAACAAAAATCATAAAATTTCAAAACTTTAAAATCAAAACTTACCCCAAATAGCACTTTTTGATTTCTAGCCTTCCAAGGCTTCTTTGAATCTCCTTTCTAGACACCATTTCCATACCAAAACACCATAAATTAGTTTCCTTTCTTTTCCCCAAGAAAAACCCTAAAAACCCTTGAAAAAGTTTAGGTTTTTACCTTAAAACTTGTTAAAATCCTTTGAAATTTGCCTCTTGAACTTAAATGAGGTTATTTTTGCAAAGATGGGAAGTTGAAAAATTTTTGAGGAAGCTCATCCATGGCTGCCGTGGGTCTTGGATAATAAAGAGAGATTTTTTGGAAATTTTTTTGCATTAAATGCATGT
Organism: Artocarpus hirsutus; assembly: GCA_946598075.1. Taxonomy (NCBI): domain Eukaryota; kingdom Viridiplantae; phylum Streptophyta; class Magnoliopsida; order Rosales; family Moraceae; genus Artocarpus; species Artocarpus hirsutus. The sequence continues at coordinate 24,408 of CAMOHE010055156.1, forward strand.
TTATCCTTTGGGTGGCTCATGGTAATCCATTGGGTTACCATGTGGCATAAGGTGATTGGGCCACCTTTCATGGCTTGGTGCCCCAATATAATTCAAGTGGGTGTCCACTTTGTGGGGCCTAAAAATTTACACTGTGTAATTTTTCACTACACAGTATTTTTCTTATCCTGCTATAGTAAAATCAGTGCAAAAACATATTCCTAGACTGTATAAAATATTTTACTTGCCTCTAATTATTTTTGGAGGCCAAACATAACATTTCTTATTCATCCATATTCTCTAAGCAGTATTATTCCTATACTGCTTTAACTTAAACAGTCTAATTTCTATACTGCATAAGCTTAAACAATCCTATTCTTACACTGTATTATTCTAATACTACATAATTTTTCATGTTATTATACAGTATTTTTTCTTAAATTGTATTTTTTGTCTTAATATAACCTTTAACTTAATGCATTTTTAATGTGATAAAAATGCTCAAATGTTACAGGATGACACTGAAGTTAATAATTAAATGGTAATTAATAAGGAATTAATTTATTTGTTATTATTGGAGTTTAATAATATATGTCTATTGGGTCCCAATGCTAGCTCACGAATTCCTTTATGATAGATCGAGTAAATATTGATTACCATGGGTAAGATAGAAGTATACATGAGTAGGGCCACCGGACTTGATTAGATGCGTAGGCCTCAATCTGGTTGAACTACTAGTGGGCCTAGGCCTGCTAGGGTAGGTGCCAATATCTCTGCGTAATTTTCTGAAAGAATTAATTATTTTAAATAATTCTAGAAAAAAATTATTCAAATAGGTAATTGGGTTTTGGATAATTAATTATCTAAATTTGGTATTTGAATAATTAATTTAAATACTAATTGAATTTGAATTATAGGTAATGTATCACTATTCACAATTATTTAAATGAGATAATTATCTTGAATAATGGAATTTTAATTTAAATTGAATTATTTAAATTGAACTTATCCTGTAGGATGCAAATAATGACAAATCCTCACACTGTGATTGGTTAGAATTTTTGAACTCTTTTGTGTGGCAAGGCATGTACAATAGATAATTTTTCTCTATGGGTAATGCCAACTATCAGATAATGGGATAGAAAATTATTTCCTAATCCTTATAGACTTCTTGTTAGACATTATACCCTAAGGAGTAAAATATTGTAATATGTTTTTGGAGATATTTTATCAATAAAGAATTTATTTGTTATTCATATACCAAATGTTGTCCTCTTTATGTTCATATTTGTTGAATGTATATTAAGCAAACAGAATTCTGAGACCGTCAGTCTAAACCTTTAAGAAACAGGCATATGATGGACAGATTATGCGAAAGACATGATTCTAAGAGTGATGATCTAAATCATAAGATCTGCAATTGAGAAAATAAAGTTGGGTTTTTTATTCATGCTAAGATTGTTAGATTATCTACATCCTTGATGGGAGATGGCTTGTCTTGGCCATCGGAGTTGGACTACACAAGTAGAAACATTGGTACACTGTTATAGGGTGACGATATGTTAGATTAGGACACAAAGTGGAATTGATTTAGATTAATAATTTCATCTATGCAAATTAATTCACTTTAGACAATCCTATGCGTTGTTATCATGTCTTATGTCATTTGATGTACTAAAGGGTAACATCCTGATTTTGTGGTGGTGTACATACCAATATATTAGAGACATGACTCTTAATAGCATAGACCTATTATTTGTAGATATGGAATCCATAGCTCCATTGGTGGAGTCAATGGTATTCTCTTATATGCATTATCCTATAATTGGAAAACTAGAGCGCTTAATTATTTAGATGCATAGGCGTAATAGAAAGGTATACTGTCCTTGGATGGTAAGTTTTCTAATGGTGAGATAACAGAACGTAAGATAAAAAACAATTAGGAAAGTAAGATGGAATTTATCCTTATGCCGATTATGAATATTCTATGGGGATATGACTCATTATGATGTGTCATCGACACTTAGCTAATTTGGAGCTTCATAATTTTACATAGTTCGAGAGTGCAGCTCTAAACTTTTAGTAGAATAACGTCAGAGTTGATAATTGTAAAATGTATATGTAGGATATTATATTTTATAATTATCAAAGCTTGAGCTATATAGGTCCATTAGGTCCCCTTTGCTAGCTTATAATAAATCCTATAACGATACGGCGTACTTTTCCAATAAATTGGCAACTTTTGTTAAATTATTAGATTGGTTGAAATTCGATCGGATTAGATAATTCATGTTTGTTTAACGGTTGAATTAATTTAGCAAAATTAATTAAAGCTAAACTTGTTAAATTATCAGGAATATTTATTTTCTTTGAGATTTTCAAGATATGACTGTTTTAATCAGATAACTTTTATATTGGCTTATTTGAATTAAGACTGAGGCTTTATCCAAAGAATTTTGGGTGGGAAATAAAAAATTCTCAAGGATCATATTATCGTAAGTTTGGCAAACCGATCGGTTAGTTTGGCCTACCGATGGAGGAAGTTCGGCAAGCCAATCTAATGATAATTTGATCATGCATTTTTGACATGATTTTATCAAAATTTGATCTAGATTCAAATTTTTGAGGACTTATCTGATAATGACCAACCTTGGGTTCGACCTCTATAAATAGAGAGTGAGTTTTTTGAGTTATTTAGATCAATGGAGAAGTTAAGAGTGAGTACTCTAGTGTTAGATACTTTAAAACTCCCTAAGAGCTTTTGTTCACAATCACTAACCTTTGCACTAGGTTTTCTCAATTGGTTGGAAGGAGAGTCATCAAGGAAGAGCTAAATGATGTGTGCGTGCACACACTCCAGTCATAGATAGAGAACAGCAAAGAAGACTAGTTGGTTAAGGCTCTTCTAGAATGCTCTTCTCTTCATTGATTGCAGAAGCTCTTCGATAAACAAAGGTTAGTAAGATCTGATTAATTTATGTATAGAGCATATCAAACTTGTGTTATGGAAAATACTCTGATTTAAAATTTTTAAAATTCTACTATGTACTTATTTTCCAACAATTGATATCAAAGCCACGATTTTTACATAAATTTATGAGTTTGTGATTATGCTATATATATAAATTATGTGATCTTAATCTCTACTATGCTTGAATTTAATTTTTTAGAGGGTTGACACTCTAGGGTTTCTATATGTTTATATGTTGTCATGAGATTATATAGTGAATGTTTATTAATTAATTATAGTTGATTAAATTATTATTTAATTATTTGTTAATTAATTAATTTATACCGGTTATGGTTCCTTAGAGGTTAGAATGTGTATTTAGGTTTTTGATATAATTAGATGGCGGTCTATCATCATCGTCTAGAAATTATTATTTAATTTTAAATTTGTAAAAAGTTTTGTAATTAAATAATCAATCATAGTGAAGATGGATCTAGAAGATGGATGATAAAGGTTCCAGTGTTTTTCTTAAGTCTCTAAATTTTTATGTTTTTAAATTGTTGAAAATAAGATTGAAAAACTGCATAAAAACTATTTTTTGGAAAAATGTGAGTTATGCTTGGTCGGTAGGCTAAACCTCTTAGGTTTAGTAGGCCAATGGTCGTAAACCGGCAGGCCAAAATTCCAATTTGGCAGGCCGTTTGCAAGGTAGGCTTCATCCAGCTTTGGTAGCATGCTAGTAGAGAGTTGTAAGTTTTTCAAAAAATGTGTGTTTTTCAGTGTAGTTTTGATTTTATTTTTGAGACAATTATGAGAAACATCAAATTTTGTGATGACTGAAAAAGTGAAGTATTTGATTTATGCGGGATTGAAGACTTGACGATAAATGCCATATGAAGATGGATACAACTTGAAGATACAAGGGTGAAGAACCGATAATATATTTCGATTGATGTCTTGTAATCTTTAATTTCTTTTTTCTAGGGTGGAACCATAATATTACGGCTGCTTATTATTATTTTGATTATGGCTTTGCATAATTGTTTTGCTTATCTGTGATAACATGTCATATTGAATAGGGAGTGTTGCTCATTAAAAATTGTTCATGCATATTTTAAAATAAAACCTTGATTTTTCACAAAAATTGAGTGGGAGAAGGTTTTCGAAGAGAGGACCTGTAAGCCTCCATCATTGGTCCACAAGTAACACATGGTGGTCCCGACCCCTAAGAAGGGATTTCATCATGTATCAGGTTAGATCTCCAAAAGGATAATTTATTTTAGCATGATTTATCATTGCACACCACTAGGTGGTGATTATAGATCATAGATAAAAATAGTTGAAATGATGGTTGTACACTTAAGTTAATTTTATTATCAACCTCCCTTGAGAGCTTTGTCAATAAAATTAATAGGAAAAATAAAACGATTATTAATGTATGTTGGATCAGACAGGTCTTGGATGGCATATATTGATCAGAGGGGATTCGTGTTTCTAATTGAATTTGGCCAGTCTCCCCTAGGCTGCTTGTTGAATTTTGAGTTAGAAATTATTGTTGTAAGGTTGTGATATTTCATGGTTTTGACACATAAACACAATTGCTTGTTTACTTGATTATGTTATGTTACTAAACCATTGTGAGATCTTTGCTTATATTTGGTATATGATCTTTATTATAGATTAAAATGTCTAAAAACGTTTTATCTTCGATACCTGATCAAAACCAATTAACTGGTGAGAATTACAATGATTGGAAGAGGAAGCTAAATATCATCATGTCCTTTAAGAAACTAAAATTTATGTTGATGACTTCGTGTCCTCCCGAACCTACTGGGGAATCCAATAATGAGCAAATCCAAGCGTATGATTGCTGGAAAGATGCTAAAGATTAGGCCCGCTGTTATGTTATGGCTAGCATGAATAACATGCTACAGGCTTAACATGAAGATTATGAGACTATGAAGCAGATCATGGACAATCTTGTAGACATGTTTGGAGGCCAGGCCATAACAAAACGGCAAGGGGAACTTTAGAAACTGTTGAATTGCAAACAAAGATCGGGGACTCCTGTGAAGGAACATATGATGTTAGTCATGGATTACCTCGCTGAGGCTCAAGCCCATGGAGCTAATATCGATGTTGAATCACAGATGACTATGGTTTTTAAAACTCTATCAAAGGAGTTCATCCCGTTTAGTGCTTCATACAATTTGAGCAATAGACAGGACATGACCTTAACGAAGCGGATGAAGCAGTTACAAGAGTTCAAAAATCTAATCAAGGAAACTCTTGTGGATGGTGAGGCTAACTTGACGGTTGCATCCAGTTCCAATCCTAACCCTGGGAATGGAAAGAATTAGAAGGTTAAGAACATGAAGTCTTCTATTCCTGCAAATGACAAGAATAAGAAGAAGAAAAAGAAGAACTTGAAGAAGCTTAAGTGCTTTTACTGTGAGAAGGTCAGGTACATCAAGAAGAATTACAAGGACTTCCTTTCTCGAGGAGGTAGGTGGAATCTTCTGGTTATTGAAACTTGTTTGGTTGAGGAATCAAGTGTCACTTGGGGCATAGTGTAATGCCCCTTTACGGGCACCACAGGAGACATTACTTTTACTGTTAATCTTAAAAATTATCGATAAGAAGTTTGAAGCAATCAACAACACTCAAAGAAATATCCTAGGAACTACATCTATTTTAAAAGAACTACTTATCGGATTTAACTTTTCCTCTTTGGTTAGCCGGATGAAACCTTTAAGGCATTTGGCTAACCGACCACCTATAGAAAACTTAGTTTATAAAAAACAAATATTTAACAAATATAAACTCACACATCTAGTGCAAGCACTCTTAACTTCTAATCAAATAACTAATTAAGATTAATTACAAAAAAATCTATATAGCAAATTCTTTAATAAATAACCTAAGAAACCAAAAATCTAAAATATAATTTACATTCAATAAAACATATATTCATAAGAACATATTGCAAATAGAATTGAGTCGCAAACAAATAAAAATGCAGAACATAATATATTAAATTTTGTTTGAGTTTAAATTCCTTTCATGACATGATGTTGTTTCCAATCCAACACTCCTTGCACACACGCCTATCCGTGTCCTCCATCCTAGTCAACCTGCATCTTATCCTTATTTGCAGCATGATGTAAACTATGTAAGCATAAGCTTAGTAAGTACATTTTTTATCTCACAACATAAAACATTTCTTAAAAATCATTACATAATATCGTAATCATAATCATAATAGTACATGAGGCACAAGTTTATAGAGAACATATCTTTTCATTTAAACTTCCATATTAAAACATTAGCCATTTTATCTTTGGGGGCCCAAGCATTGCACCATAAACATAAACATAGTGTACGGGAGGAGTAAGGTAGCTAATCGCAAACCAAACGCATAAGTCCCACCTTTGGGACATCATAAACATAAAAATAGGGTATGCAATACTTAATTACATGATACATATATATAGATCTACTTTTAATATACCTCATCATTGAAACATTTATTAAACCTTCTTGTTGCAATAAGAGTTTTCATGAGAAAACAACAAATGAAAACAAACTTAAAAATTATCATAAAACATGTTTACAAAACTTTTTTTGTAAAATTTTATCATGTTGTAGGTGAGAATGTATTTACTTGTCTTGTTTGCTTACTAAACCTTAACTTGGATGACGTTACCGCAGTTCTTAGTGTGCTCGCCTTTTAAAGTGTTCATGTTAATTATTCATATAATACATAAAATTAATATTCATCTTTACACTAACATTTTATATCATTTTACATCATCATATATCATTCTTAACAAAACAAGTCATCTTTAAGTCACAAACGTGCACTTGAAGTCAAGAAACATAAAGATAGAAAACTTTACCTTTGATGACTTGGAGAAATTAATCTCAACTTAGAAGCATGAATAAAGTGTAAGAATTATTCTATAACAAAGCTAATATATATAATATTACTCAAATTTTCTTCTCTTGAAAATATTACTCCAAAATACCTTTTTCTAATTTTTAAAACATTCAAGTAAATTTGTCAATCATAAAAAATTGCCTCACCTTTAAGGATTCATAACCTTTTATCTTTCAATTTACATTTAATTAGAACATAAAAATTTGCAGGAATAAAGCTAACATATATATATATATAATGCTCAGATTTTTCTTTAGCCATAAAAGTTTCATTTGATAATTGAAATAAATCACATAATCAATAAGATAAAATCTGCCAGCAAGGTATGGGCAATGAGCAATCCTAATTTAAAGTTATGTATTAAATTATTTATGCCACAAAATAATTTATAAAAATTACTACATACAATGGACGCATAAAATAATAACTTATCCATAATTTAGCTTCAAATAAATTTGGAGTAATTCAAAACACAAGTTCAAATTTAGAGTTGATATTAACATTAGACATGCTAGACAGCGAACATGTTCCATTTGAACTTTTTTATGAAATCAAATATCTATGATATGCTCATGAAATTTTTATGTGACATGATTAATATATAAATATTAAGTTAGAAAAATAATAAATGATGCAACACATATTTAAAAATATGATTTATCATCTCATGAATTACATAAAACATATCAGGCAGATATTTATAACCACTGAGTACTTGTTAATCAATGAATTTTATCTTAAAATGTAATAAGTATACGAAGCTAAAACTTTACAGGTATTTAGCCACCATATCAATAATGATTCATAATTTTATTTTAGAATTAAAAGACGCTTTTTGCCTCATAAAATAGACTGTACAAAATACAAATACAAATCTACCAGCAATTAAAATTTTGTGAGTAGTATTTGATTGAAAGCTCATAACCCTACAAATATTGTGAACTATAATTTATAAAAAAAATCCCAAACATTCCTAACATATATATACACATCATATCCAAAAATTGTAGCAAAATAAAATTATTTGCTTTCAAATTTTACCAGCCATCTTACCAATTAACCAAAAACTCTAGAATTCTCTTATCACACTCCAATAACAAAACCTTACTTTTATTAAATTTCATGATATCATATGAACATAAATGCTTTCAACCATAGAATAATATTGTTATAATCAAAGTATTAGACAAAATAATTTATTTTTCATACAAACATACATGGATGCACATTCACAATCATAAAAGAACAAAATCAAAACCATGAAAACTTGAAACAATACCTTAAATTCTTATGTTTTCTTCAACAAATACAAAGACTTGTACACAAAATCTCCAAAAAGAATTCCTTCTACTTTGACTTGAAAGAAAATAAGAGTAATAAATTCTTTTAAAGAGAAAATCTTAAAGAAAACAAAATTCCAAACTAATGGCATGTGAGGTTTAGGAAAGAAAAGATACCATAAAGGCATGGAGGAATATGAGAAAAGATGGAGCCAAGAAAAATAGATAGGTATAATATGTGTGCTTGAAGCCACATATTTATAGGCATAAGTAACCCTAGTCCTTGTTTGATTAGATTTCCCCTTTCTTTTTAAATTAGTTTATTCCTAATCCAATTAGATTTTCCTTTTTTTAAATGAGTGTAATTCTAATCTAATTCAGTTTCCTTTTTTTCTTTTGTTTTCTTTCTTTTTTTTTTCCTCTTGCACAGCAACTTGCCATTTTTTTTCTTTCCTTTGGTTTCTTTATGTTTAAATGTTATATATATAATATAATATAATATAATTATAAATACATAATTAGTTATACACAACAATAATATTTACTTCCATGACCCTAAAAATATTAATTTGCACAATATTTTTTTGGACACTTTATATTATCTAGTTTCTTGACACCATAATAAAAAAAATATTACACATGTAATTATCATGATATCATGAATTAATGTCATAAAAAGAAAAAAAAATATGCAGCAAAATTCATGTCATCATCAAAAATATACTTCTAGGGCATACATAACTCTAGAGTATTATAAATCATAAATTTAGGGCAAGTTGAAACTCTAAAAACAATAATAAATACTTTATACTTATCATTATTTTTGACATGAACATCTTTAGTACATCGATCATCCGTAGCTGTCACCTATGACATTATTAAAAAAATAATAATTTATTTAACATAAATAATAATAGCACTTAATATATCACATTCTAACATCAGATTAACACAAATATCCATAGAAGAAAATGACAGGCATTACACATAGATTCTGAAGTAACAAATCATGTTTGTGTTTTTTTTATAGGGGTTTAAAGAAATAAGAAGTTTGCTACATGAAGACTTCATACTTCGAATGGGCAATGGATCCTTGGTGTTGGCTGAAGCAGTAGAAGAATCCATCCTTATTTTGATAATTATAGGATTTTAGTTTTACGAGATTTTTTTATGTTCCTAGATTTAAAAGGAATTTATATCTATAGCTTGTTTATTTAAAGATTCTTATTTAGTTTCTTTTAATAATAAAGCAGTGATTCGTGAAAATAAATCTTTTATCTATGATGGTTGGATGCAAAACAATCTATATTTTATCAAATCTAAGATGGACCTACTGCTTAACACTAAGGTTAATGATAATAACTCTAAAAGACTTAAGACTTCTCACTCTAATAACACTTATCTTTGGCATTTGCAATAAGGTCATATTAGGCTGAATAGGATTCAAAGGTTGATAAGGGATAGACCTTTAAATTACTTAAAAGTGGAATCTATACCACAATATGAATCTTGTTTAGAGGGCAAAATGACCAAAAAACCATTCGGATCTGAGGGCAATAGGGTCGAAGGGTTCTAGAACTTATGCATAGTGATGTTTGTGGTCTCATGAACATTTAGGCACGAGAAGGGTATGAGTACTTTGTCACTTTTGTCGACGATTACTCAAAATATAGGTATGTCTACCTAATGCATCATAAAAGCAAAACTTTTGACAAGTTTAGGGAGTTTTAGGCTGTAGTGAAAAAGTAATTATTTAAACTTATAAAGGCACTTCGATCCAATCGAGGTGGTAAATACCACTCTGATGAGTTCTTTGAACATTTATTAGAGAATGGGATTTTATCCCATTTGATTGCGTAGGATAGTCCGTAGCAGAATGGTGTAGCTGAGAAAAGGAATAGGACTTTGTTGGACATGGTTAGGTCCATGATGAATTATTCATTATTGCCCTTTTTCCTTTTGAGGATATGCACTACAAACCGCATGTTATCTTTTGAATAATGTGCCTTTAAAATCAGATCCTGAAACTTCTCACAAGTTGTGGATAGAGAAGAAGACATCCTTAAACCATATTCACATATGGAGATGTCCAGCTCATGTCTTGTGTAAGGAAGCAAATAAGTTGAAAGCACGTTCAAGAGTTTATGTGATTGTACGATATCCAAAAGGGATTAAAGGGGGTGATTTCTATAACATAAAGGAAAATAAAGTCGTGGCTTCTATAAATGCAACTTTCCTTGAGGAAAGTTACACGAATGACTTTAAGCCTCGAAGTAAAGTGGTACTCGAGGAGTTGACAAGTGATTCAATCACTCTAAGGGTTCCGATAGAAACCGATCCAATCAATGTAGAAAAACCAACCGAACAACATCTTAAGGGGCTTTGGTGTAGTGAGAGGATTGGGCGTCAACCCGAGAGGTATATGTTCAATGGTGTAGCCTTTTTGGCTAAACTGGATGAGTATGACAAGGATCCTTATACTAACAAAGAGGCTATGGAGGATGTTGACTCCAAACTCTAGATAGAAGCAATGAACAGTAAAATAAAATCTATGGAGACTAATCAGGTCTAGGGACTTGTAGATCTTCTCGAAGAAGTAAATATAAATGGATCTAGATGAAGAAGAGAGAAGTAGATGGAAAAGTCAAAACCTATAAGGCTAGACTGGTAGCTAAGGGATACATGCAAAAGGAATGAATCAATTACGAGGAAATCTTTTCACCTGTAGCCATGCTTAAGTCCATCTGCATTCTCTTGTCCATAGCTGCTACTCTCGATTACAAGATTTAACAGATGGATATTAAGATGGCCTTTTTGAATGGTATCTTGATGAGTCCATATATATGGTATAGCTAGATGGGTTGAAGGCTAAAGGCCAAGAGGGTAAGGTTTGTAAGCTGCTAAAGTCAATTTATGAACTTAAGCAGGCTTCCCGTTCTTAGAACATAAGATTTGATCAAGTTATCAAGACCTATAGGGTCAAACAAAATGTGGACGAACCATGTGTTTACAAACACATTGAGGATGGAAAGGTGGTTTTTCTACTACTCTAATTGGCAATGACTTTGGGGCATTGTCATCGGTTAAATTATGGTTGACCAAATAGTTTGACATGAAAGACTTGGATGAAACTAATTATGTTCTCGGTATCTAGATCTTTCAGGATGGGAAAAACAAAATGATAACTTTGTCCCAAGCAAGCTACGTAGATAAAATTCTGAAGAGGTTTGCAATATAGGATTCCAAGAAAGGTTGGTGACTATCTAGGTATGAAATTACTCTTTCTAAGAAAGACTTGCTAAAGTCTGATAAGGAAAAAGAATACATAAAGAAGGTGTCTTATTCTTCGGTAGTGGGTAGTCTCATGTATGCCATGCTTTACACATGATTGGATATTTGTTATACAGTCAGTATAGTAAGTCGGTTTTAATCAGATCTAGTACCGAACCACTGAGTTACTATCAAGTATATTTTCAAGTACCTCAAAAGGACTCGAAGGAATATATTTGTATATTCGGGTGAGGATTTAACACCTCTTAAATATATAGATTTGGATTTCCAATCCTATCTGGATTCGAGAAGATCGACTTCTAGTTTTATGTTTACTTTGGATGGCGATGCCATTGTTTGGAGAAGTGTCAAGTAAGATTGAACTTTCGATTCAACATTGGAAGCCAAGTATGTGGCAGTTAGTGATGCTTCGAAAGAAGCAATGTGGCTCTGCAAGTTCCTTGGGGATCTTGAGGTAGTTCCTAGCATGGATAAGGTAGTATCGCTATATAGTGATAACACTGTAGTGATAGCTAATGCTAAAGAACTAAGATTTCACAAAAAAAGGAAGCATATTTATTGGAAGTATCATGTGATAAAGGACTTCGTTAAGGGCGGGCATGTTGTTGTATTCAAAATCGCATCAGAGGATAATTTAGCTAATCCATTCATGAAGACACTAATTTCAAGGGTTTTCAAGAGGCATATGGAAGCTATGGAGATGCGTGATATGTCGTATTTACTCACTTAGTACAGGTGGGAGATTATATGCCCTAAGGAGTAAAATGTGATAATATGTTTTTGGAGACATTTTATAAATAAAGAATTTATTTGTTATTCATATACCAAATGTTGTCCTCTTTATGTTCATATTTGTTTAATGTATGTTAAGCAAACAGAAGTCTGAGACTGTAATTTAAACCTTTAAGAATCAAGCATGTGATGGACAAATTATGCAGAAGGCATGATTCTAAATGTGATGGTCTAAATCATAAGATCCACAATCGAGGGAACAAAGTTAGGCACTTTATTCATGCTAAGATTGTTATGTTATCTACATCCTAGATGAAAGATGGCTTGTCTTGGCCATCAGAGTTGGACTCAACGAGTAGAAGCATTGGTACATTGTCATAGGTGACAATGTATTGGATTGGGACATAAAGTGGAATTGATTTAAATTAATAATTCCATTTGTGCAAATTACTTCAGTTTAGATAATCATATATGTTATATCTTAATCCTAAAATGACTAATACGCCCGTTATCTTGTCTTATGTCTTTTAATATATGAAAAGGTAACTCTTGATTTTGTGATGGTGCATATACCAGTATGTTAGAGACATGACTCTTGATAGCGCATGCCTATTATTCATAGATATAGAATCTATAACTCCATTGGTGGAGTCAATGATATTCTCGTATATGTGTTATCCTATAATTAGAAAACTAGAGCGCTTAACTATTTAGGTGTATAGGTGTAATCATATGGTATATTGTCCTTAGATGGTAAGTTTTCCAATGGTAAGATAACGGATTGTAAGATAAAAAAATAATCGAGAAAGTAAGATAGAATTTATCCTTAAGCTGATTATGAATATTCTATGGGAATACGACTCATTATGATATGTCATAGACACTTAGCTAATTTGGAGCTTCGTAATTTTATATAGTTCGAGAGTGCAGTTCTAAGCTTTTAGTCGAGTAACGTTAGAGTTGATAATTATAAAGTATGTATCTAAGATATTATATTTTATAATTATTAAAGCTTGAACTATGTAGGTCCATCAGGCCCCCTTTACTAGCTCATAATATATCCTGTAATGATACGGCGTGCTTTTCCAATAAATTGATGACTTATGTTAAATTGTTAGATTGGCTGAGATTTGATAGGATCAGATAATTCATGTCTGTTTATCGGTTGAATGAATAGTATAAATTAGTTTAAGATAAACTTGTTGAATTATCAGAATATTTATTTTCTTTGAGATTATCCATATATGACTATTTTAATCAAATAATTTTTATATTAGGTTATTTGAATTAAGACTGGAGCTCTATCCAAAGAATCTTGGGTGGTAAATAAAAGATTCTCAAGGATCATTTTATCATAAGTTTAGTAGGTCGATTGGTTAGTTCAGCCTGCCGATGAAACAAGTTTGGTAGGCCGATCCGTTAGTTCAGCCTAACCATTCTACTTTAGTGTTCATAGTTTCTCTAGCACATAGTCCAGTTAGAAGGAGTGTAGCTATGGTAGAGATTTGCTGAGCTATGCCTATACGCACAACGATCTAAAGAAAGAAAATAGCATTAAAGATCTAACGATAAATATTCATTCTTGAACAATTGTTTAGTTAGAAGTGTCATTTCCTGTCTCCAACTAGTACATTGAATAAGATTTAATTTATTATTTATAGCATTATGAGTTAGTTTCTTAGGTGATTAATAAAAATTTTAAAATTTCGCTGTGTCACTGAACCTATTTTTCCAACAGTAGCTTGGACTAATATTCAATTGTAGCAACCTGTATCTCCATGTGGCATGATGTTGTCTCTTTTGGGCATAAGCCTATATGGTTTTGCTCTTGGACTTTGCCCTAAAAAGTCTCATGTTATTAGGAGCTAGTGTCATTGCTTATGAATCACTACCTGTGACCATTATTAGGTAATGTGGGATTGAACAACCCACCCTTTCTTGACCTTTTTCACCTCAAGAAAATTGTGGTTATCACAATCACCCCACCTTTAGGGCCTAACGTCCTCGTTAGTCACATTTCTAGCTAGGTCAAGACTCTGATACAATCTGTAATGACTCGCACTTCTACTTAGCATGGTATTGTCTTCTTTGGCCCTAACCTGCATAGCTTTGCTCTTGGACTTCACTCCAAAAGGCCTCATGTCATTGGAAGGTGATGTTATTGCTTATGAACTATCACCTATGATCATTCGTAGATGATATAGAACTGAACAACTCACCATTTGTTGGCCCTCTTTACCTAAAGGGAGTTATGGTTATCACATTAATCACTAGCCTCTTTGCTTCGATTCATGAGTAACCAATAATTTTCAACTCTAGGCAAAGCAAAATTGGCTGGACTGGACAATATAGTTATGCATAGCATATCAAAAAAGTTGGGAGGAGGCCTTGATCGCGAGTCGAACGTCGGGTTGTTTTGGAAAATGTGGAGGCCAAACAATTGCCATGTGCGATGATGCTTGTGGTGGGTCTGGCAAGCTGCTACAAGTGTTGATTTGGTCCCTATTATTTACTTCTTGAGTTCAATGGCATAGTCTGAATTATTCAATTTGGCCTCTAGCACAATACGTGGAATGTGGAAGCAAGTCAACCGAATTTTTGACAGTGGAAAACCAAAGTTGGTTAAGTTTGTTTTTGGTCAACGCCCTTTGGTTCTAGTAATGGTGGCAATGCCGATGTCACCTCACCTAATTTAACTATTTTGGTGACACTTGCACTGGTGCACCACTGGTAACGTTGATCTCCAACTTCTGGTGGTGGATCAGAGAAATTTGGGAGAGAGCGTTGGTGTAACACCCCGAAGTTAATTAAATAGAATTAGAATGTTAAATGGTGAATTAGTGTGCCATGATGAGTGTTTTGAACTTAATTTGATTATTTTGTGAAAAATTAAGAAACCTTGAGTTAATTACTTTTTGATGATTTTTAATTGTTCTAAATCGTTTTTAATTGTTAATTTAATTTTCAAAGAGACTATTTGATTTGGAAACAGAGTGTGGTTGCACACAGTTTTATGCAACTACTTTTCTCTCTCTCTCTTCTATTTATTTCACTTTCTCTCTCTCTCTCTTCATTTTTCCCTCGTGACACTCTCTCTCCTCTCTCTCTTTCTCTCGTCTCTCTCTTCCTCTCGGGTTCTCTCACTCTCTCTCTCAATCTCTCAAAATTTTTGAAACAAATCTCGTTTTCAAGCTTCGGGCTAGGAGATCGAAGGCTTGGGGACAAGATTCAGGAACAAAAACGACGTTTTCAAGCTTTGATTCGAGGTTAGATTTTAAAACTCAAAGTTTTTCTATTTTTCAAGATTTTCTTGCATTTTGAAATTTTAGAGTTTCTAAGCCTAGAAAAGCTTCAATCTAAGTTAGATGGACTTAGATTAGCTAGAATGTAAACTTCATTTCCTCAAAAACGGATTAGAATCAAGATTTTTCATTTTTCCTCTTTTTTCTCTATTTTTGGATTTTTGCAAGAATCTTGTTTAAAACTTGTTTTAATTCATTCAAAAGTGTTCTATTATGATTTTCTAATTGTTTATGATGAATATCTATGCCTGGGAACTGAGAAAACAGGTTAGATTTGAGGATTTGAATTCGGGAATGCCGAGACCCGTGCTTGGGAATTTTTGGAATTTCCCAGATCGACAGGCCGAACTCCGTGTTCGGCAGGCCGGATTCAAAGGATCGGCAGGCCGGATTCATCCGACCAGGCAGGCCGAACCTGGAGATGTTCGGCCGACCGAACCTGTTCCTCCGGCAGGCCGAACTGTGCAGTCCGGCAGGACGAACCAGGGGAACCGGCAGGCCGACCGAGCCAGGAGAAATTTTGTGATTTTCACCCGTTTTAAACTGTTTTGAATCCTGATTTAAATTTCAACTTTGTACAATGATTTTATAAACCTAAATGGCACACTAGGACACCATGAGATGATTTAGCATCATAGGATACCTCGGGTTAGATGCTAATGAGCTAAGTTACTATGCATTTAGGATTTGTGCGTGGATTCACGGAGCTAACGTATAGCAGACCGGGATTATGGTGTGAGACACCGGTACGAGTATTGAGGTAGGACTTCTACCCCTTTTCTTTGGTAGCCCTACTTCAAAATGATTTAAGCCAGAAATGAATTTTTATCAAATGTTTTCAATGACAGATTGGGAAATGATTTTATCCAAATATCTTTACAAACGATTGATTGAGAAATGTTCATAGTGAACTTTATAATGAATATAAATGATTACGTCTGATAAAGAAACGATTTCATGAATCAGAGAGATATATACATATATATGTATATATATTTAAGGGCATGATGCCATCTCAGAGATCGGGTTGTGTAGTGAACAACCTTGGGGGCAGGTCCCGAAACCCAGCTGGGCCACTACGGTGGTGAGTCATGTATGGTTTGCCCAGAAAAGGAAAAAAATGGTACTCTTTGAATTAATTTACTTGAATTATTTGGGAAGATTATATTTTATTTAATTTCACATTTAATTATTTATTCGTTGATTGTTCCAATTCATTTTTATATGTTTATTTAATTTATGCAATTTCTTTTAAAATTGAATAATTTTCTAAATGTAGTCCTACTGAGCCTTTCGCTCATATTTTATCTGTTTTAAA
>CAMOHE010055157.1:5076-55985 GCA_946598075.1 Artocarpus hirsutus
CAATCTTGGCAATTATTGACCAATACCTGTATGGATACCATTAGTAACTATGCGGATACCTATGGTAACTATAGTAGATATCTGGTGACGCCAATCTTGGCAATTATTGACCAATAACTGTATGGATACGATTAGTAACCATGCGGATACCAATCGTAACTATAGTAGCTATGATAGATATCGAAAAGATACCTTAAGAGTATATTTGGTATTATAAATTAATATAGTATGATGATATGACTTGATATTATCTACAAATACTTTTAAGCAGCATAAATCAATGCAAATTTTATTTTTGTGGCATATATGTAAAGAGCTCTTAAAAATCAGGTCTCTACATGGGCTCATGTCTAAGTGAGACATACGGCTTAAAAATTGTTAATCCCTCTAAAGGTAAAATAAATATTTATAAATGTCGTCTTTTAAGATTTATTTTTTATAAATGTCACACATGTTCATTTATGGCATAACTTAACATGTAACATAAATAATAATGTAGCATAAATAAACACAACCTTTTAAAATGTGACATAACATATATAATTTTCTCTAAAGGTAACTTAGGAGGGCGCCCATCACGTAGGTTGTACGGCCAATTGCCCAAATTTAGTGAAATAAGGTGATTCTGGATATAATTTTTGGAAAGGACACGTTAAGCAACAAGTGTGTTTTTACGTTTTGCCACTTGAGGCTAGGTCAAATCTTATCTATAAAAAAAAATGTGTTATCACGTTTTTTAATTAAAACAAAATTCAGGCAAAGAGAAGTAATTAACAGTTGACCACTAATAATAATAGGAAAAATTATTTAGTAGAGCAATGTGTTTGACCATCTTAATTCAAACTCAAGCTTTTATTTGCTATAATATAAACCTCTCACATGTTATAATGTGAAGAAAAAGTATACTATAGTATAAAACTCTCATATGTTATAGTATTTTTAACTAACTCAGTACAATTGGTTCTAATTAATGCTCTCAAACACATATATATCACATAATTATACAAAAAAAAGATAGTCTTTAATGACAAATTTTTAGCAATGACTTTGCCGTCACTGAAAATGTACTTATTATGATGACAAGTATAATAAGTACTTAATATTTAGGTTATTTTCAATGTGAACTTTGTTTAACTATTTTTCTCTTCCCTAATATCTTTTAATTTTAATTTTTAATTACAATTACTATAAATGCTAAATCTAAATCTTCTAAATTAATTAATTTCAACTAATATTTTCCTAATGCTTGAAAAAAAAATACTTTCTAGCAATTAAATCCATTTAGGAAACATAGAGGAAAAAAGGGACAACAGAACTAACAAATTTTGTTTCTGGTAGAACATTAACAACTTATTACATATAAAAGCAATTAATTAAAAAAGGAATTGTAATGAGAATTAGGCAATATAACTATGTTAAGCAATAAAGGATCTGTTCAAGATTGGGTAGCTTTAAATCAGTAAGTATTGTTTGAATTTCATATTAAGTATTTTTTGTTATAAAGATTTTTGCATACCTATGATTTATAGTTAATTTCAATGTAAATTTTTTATTAGAAAAATGGTTTTAATGTTAGCATTTATACAAATTTTTGCATACATTTTATTAAATTATACTTAATTTCAAATGTGATTTTCAGTTGGAAAATAATTGTAATGTAAATCAAAGTTTGTATTTGAGAAATATGTCATAATCATATTAATATCTTTTTTTAGAAAATTAGTATTTATGTTTTGAGAATTAAATTCATGAATTTCCTGACCCATTTTAATGCCGTTGTTGGATTTTCAATGCATTACCTGGCGGCATGCCACGCCAACCTATCTCTAACAATATAAACGGAAGTTGACAAAAGAGGCATTTTGAGTTATTTTCTACATATCGCGCAGATGTTTTGAATGGTTTTGGAAAAAAATTGGCGATATTTTGAAAAAAAGTCCACACTTTACGAGGCATTATGAAAGTAATCTAAAAAATCATATTCAGTTTTTAGAATACATTTGTTAACAAACTAGTAACTTTAAATTTTTTTTTAATATTTTTCGAATAAAATTGGTGCAGAAAAAACATTTTCAAAATAATGTTATTTGTAATTAATTAATGTATGATATTTACATGTAGTATTTTCGGAAATAATTACTTAACAATTAAAGAAAAGTACTTTAAGGCTTTATTTGTTTTGTATATTCACCCAACTCTTTTGATTTAAATCTTTAGAGTCCTTTGAATATGTATATGTTTTCCTTAAAATTCAAATCAAATGAATCCTTTGAATCCAAATTTTTAAAGTTCTAATCTCCCCTCCTCGCCAACCCGTCGAACTCTTTAGACTTAGATATATTTATTACAGTAAAATTTAAAATTCTCTCTCTTATATTTGAGAACATAACTTCTTTATTTGATATCCAATGGAGATGATTCTTTTTTCATTGCGTCCCCAATGAAGCGAGGAATAAATCAAAATCAATATTGCATATTTTTAAAAAGCCGATTAGTATATCAGTTAAAATTTAAAAGTTAAAGTGAGATAAATGATATTTCTTGGAGCCCAAAAGTAAAACTAACCTTTTTGTTTTTCTTTCTTGTTTTTTTGTGTTTTTGGAATAAAATTAAGAAGCTTCGTTGAATCTCTTTTTACTTGTTTATTCATCTATTTGGTGCCAAACGTGCAGATAGGAACCAAAATAGTTTCACTACGTTATTTGTAGCCAAAATAAAAGGGGAAATCTCCTTCAAAAATAAAAAATAAAAGGGGAAATCTTAAAAAGTTTCCAATATCACCAAAAGAGGAGGGGAAAGAAAGGACAACTAAGCCAGCAAGTGAAGATGGTGACGGTGTCCCCCATCAAGCCCTTGATGGTTTAAGTTGCCCAACTCATATATTTGGGATAAAGAGCATTTGGACAAAGAAAAGCAAAACCTTAATCAAAGGGAAGCAATAATGGGTTTATAATCCTAAACAACCTCAAATTAATCATGGACAAAAAAAAGAGCCAGAAATTTAAACGTGCTTTTAAGAGCCCTTAAAAAGGGGAATGACTCACCTCTTAGTCTACAATTCAAAAGAAGGGATAATGAGATTAATATCTTTTTTCTCATATTTATTCATATCTTTTTCTTTTTGCCGAGAATTTTCTTTCATCAATAAAAGTTGGAGAGAAGTGTTAGTGCTGATGGAGAAGGTTAGGTGCCACATATAAAAGCCAGACAATGGCACTCAACCGTAACCCGTGAAATTATTAACATCAACCATTAATGTTGAGTCCCTCAAGACCCCCCCACCAAGGCCCAAGACCCCTTTTTTTTTTCTTTTTCTTTTTTTTTTTCCTCATATTAACTCTATTAAATGCAACAGCCTGTAACACAGAGACCTTTCCTCAAATCTTTTTGGTAACCCTTTTAAAATTTTGTGGGAAAATTTTTTAACAATATGGTACCAAAGTTTCCTTATCAGTATGTAGGTATAATTACTGGGTTCCGAAATTTGTCCATATAGTACTAACTATAACGATGAAAGTAGTAAATGCATTATCTTGAAGGTAATACAAAGTAAACAGGTTCAAACCAAAGAAAATTTAAAATTTGGCAGCCGTACAAAAATAATGCACGAAGAAATTAAAAATCAACATAATCTTAAGATGCTTTGAGACCGGGGTATTTTGAAAACTAACTTTTTCAAAAAAATTTATTTGGTCAATGATCTCTTTTTTTTTTTTTTTGGTTTTTGGGCATAAAAAAACTAACTTTTTGAGCATCAAAACAGTTTCAGTTTTTTTTGTTTCCACCCTGGTTAGGTTTCTCTCTTCGATACAGTCATTTTTCTCTTTTCTCTAAAAAAAACTGGGACAGCTTCGGTGCTCAAAAAAAGCCTTTTTTTAATGCAAAAAAAAAGGTCATTTACTTAATTTCAAATTTTCTTAAACCCTTTTTTCAAATTTTTCCTTTAAAACCTCACACCTCATTGTCTTTTTATTTTTTTATTAAAAAAATCAACGACTTTTACTAAAAAGACTGAAAAATTATCTTGTTTCCCTGTTTTTCATTTTTCTTAAGCTAAAATAAAGAAAATTAAGCAAATTTATTTTAAATGATTAGCATGCATGCGTTACATCAGAAGTGAGAAATTTTTGATGCCGTAAAAAGTTCAGATATTAAAAGAAAAACTAATAAGAGTGGTTTGCGTTTCAAATTTGAATTTGAAAATCGACCTTAACATTTACTGTGCTTTACACGCCCCATTAATTAGGATGTCAACTTGCACGCCTTACCATATTTATTGTTGATGATGAAGGTGACAAACTTCCAAGTTTCCAATTTCTTTCCTTCCCTTCATTTGTACCGCTTTTCATGACAAAAGTATCTGCCTCTGCTTGTGATGCAGTGAGAGTACTTATTGGACAGTATATAGCAAAACCATGCAATTTTTAGAATGGAATTTCAAGAGGTGTGTTACTCGGAAATACCTTATATAGTGCAAAAATATATATATACATATATATATATATAATAGGGCAAATATTGTGTATGCCATATTGTATTTAATTTTAATATAAATTATTTGAATTTAACTTATCTCTTTTATTTAACCGGGCAAATAAGAAAAGTTAAAAGGAAAAAAAGGAAAGCCTATATGTGCTTTGCTAGAAGCCTAGAACTTTTAA
Source organism: Artocarpus hirsutus (assembly GCA_946598075.1). Taxonomy (NCBI): domain Eukaryota; kingdom Viridiplantae; phylum Streptophyta; class Magnoliopsida; order Rosales; family Moraceae; genus Artocarpus; species Artocarpus hirsutus. The sequence continues at coordinate 9,738 of CAMOHE010055157.1, forward strand.
AACCAATGTCTACACTTGATTTTTATGATTAATTATTTTTCTTTTCCCTTTTTTTTTTTTCACTTGAAGGATATTGATTGTTGTTAAGAAGGAAAGAACTAAGCAGTTATGGTAATTAGCTCTACAAGCAGATTTTTATGCAAAGTATGAATAAAAATGTGCTAAAATAGGGGGCCAAAATATGATAGCCAAATTCCCAGAAGTATGAACATCTAATAAAACAATAACAGCATACAAATCCTGCATTTCTGTCTATATTTTTAAAGAACTTTTATGGTAAGAATTGTCTTTTTCGTAACTGATAAATAGTGTTGTTTTAATATTAAATTAATTTTTGAATGATGATACTTACAAGTTTCCACAATAAACTTAATGCTTGACACAAAACAACAGAATAAATTGACTGTTGAAAAATTAATTTACTGGTTAAAACAATAGCACCTAATGATGATGAAAAATTTTACTTCTTTTTGGAATGAAAAAAAAAAGGAAGAAAGAGATGGGAATCATGTAAAAGAATCACGTGATTATATTGGGAAAACTAATAAACCATTTTGCAATAAAATGCAAAAATCTTTTCTATTAAAGTGTGTTTCCTACTACTTTCTTTCACAATGTTTCCTTCTTTTTTCACCCAAATTGTGTGTTCCAAATAGAATAAATTCATCCAAAAACAAATTAAAATAAACTAAAATAAAAATCAAGGATTTGGATTAAAAGAAGAATGAACAACCTTGTTCTGTCTTCCCTTAAGCCAAAGCAGAGTCTTCCTAGCAAAAGATGGCGGATTTGACTGAGAATCCAAACTATTACAACAGCTCCGATTCTCTTCTTCTTCAAAACCCAATTCAGTTCCTTCATTTTCCCATCTTCCAAAACCAATTTCAGAGACTGTTCTTCTCGGAAACTTCCCATTTTTGCCCTTCAAATCTTCCCCTGAAACTCCATTGTCGTTGCTCTGTATCGGCAACCTGAAAGAGAAAGCCCTTCTAGAGCAATTATTGTTATTATTTTTATTATCATTAGTCTCACTCAGCCAGATCTTTGACACAGAAAGGCTCTCTCTTTTCGAAATCCGAGAACCCATTTGAGAATTAACGGAGCTGAAATCGAATTCCCTCCGCGACTCACAATCGCATTCGGAGATCGCCGCTCTGCTCACCCCGGGCTTCAATGGCAGAGAATTCTTCTTGCTTGTGCTCTTCTTCAATGGCGTTCTAATAGGCACTCTTAGATTTGAACTCTCGTCCATTACATAAGCAAAAGACCCCATTGAAAAACACCTTCTCGAATCAACATTACTCGAATCATTTGTACTATTTGTAGTTGTAACAGTAGTAATACTATTACTTCCTTCACCATTATCAGCATTCCTAAACTTCCCAAGCTTCACGGTCACTACTTTCTCCTTCTCCATGGAATCAACCACAGCCGTCGGATTGGAGGAGGACTCCTCCGCTACTCCATCAACTTGTCCGTCGTTTTCCACAACGATCTCTCTCGAACTGTCGCTCCCGGACTCGAGGACCAAAACGACAGGAGAACAGTTGTCGTTCGGGGAGAAGTCTTGAAGCAGACTAGCTCTACACAAAGGGCAAGTGGAGTGAGAGAGGAGCCAGGTGTCAATACACTCCATGTGGAATGCGTGGCTGCATTTGGGCAGGAGCCTGAGCTTGTCGTCTGGCTCAAACTCACACAAACAAACTGCGCAGTCAAAGGGGTTCTTGAGTCCGATAATGGCTTTGTAATGGAAGACGGGCAATGTGTCAATGAAGGACTGGTCAACGCCGGCGTCGTGGAGGTGGAAGAGCTGTTGAAGTTGGCCTTGAAGAGCGCTCACGCTTTCCAAGTCATCCGGGTCTCGGTTTGGGGGTCTCAAAAGGAACCTGACTAGAAGGTGGAGTAAGCCACAGACGAAGAAGATTATGGCTAGAACTACTATGATAAGCAATATGCTTGGACTGACTTTTGTGTTGAAATTGAAGCCGTCTGATTGGCCGGTGGTGGTGGAAATTGGGGCCGGTGGTGGTGGTTCTGTTGGCTGGGAAATGAAGAAGGGGTTGTCAAGGAGTGAACTTGCCATGGCTTTTCTGAGATTTGTTGGAAGAGATTTGGAGCTTTTTAAGAGAATCCCATCAAAAATCTAGAGGAGATCAGGACGTTTTTGGCATGTTTTGATTTGTTTTGGTGGAGGGAGAAACTCAACAAGAGGGAAGATTATGGGTTGAATTCTCTTGTGCTTTGAGGAATCTTATGTCTGGGGTTGCAAATAACAAATGGAAGATGAAATAAAATGGAGAAAAAGAGTGTTTAGGCCAAGGGTGGTCTTATCTGGTTGTTATGATGGATGTAGGGGAAAATAGGGACCTTTTTGATGGAGACCTCAAATGGGGTTTGTATGAAATTGGTTTTTCTTACTGTAATAGGAACCTGCAGGTCAAATTGAGAGAGAGAGAGAGTTAAATGGCTTGCTGTAAGGAAGACATAAATGGGGACAGAGGAGAGATTTCCAAAGGAGTAATAAATCTACCATTCACCCAAAAAATCTATACCAATATTGTGAAATCAAATATATATTACAGATCATTAGCCAAAATTTAAGCTGTCAATCCCATAGATAGCACAACCTTTTTTATTTTTATATTTTATTAAAATACACATATAACAAAACCATACCCGACTTTATTTAAAGGTGAAGAATTCGAATCCCCACCTTCAATTAAAAAGGAAAAAATCAAGTGAGAACAAAATAATATTAGTAAAATTGACCTTATTATATGGTTTCATAAAAGGCGATGACACCCTTACGGTTGACTTCAAAGAAGCCGTGGCATCAACCCGAATGTAATACTCTAAAATATAAGATTTTGATACTTACTCTTCACATGGAAACGCTAACCCCAGTAGGTGTAAATCCTAATTTTTTATTGTTATATTTCACTCTGATGGCACTCTTTCCAGCTGCTTCTAATTCCGTTTCCAATCTGAAAGCCTGTTGGAATGAATCCGAGGACTCTCTCCTGGGTATACGACAAAAGGTAGGTGGAAATAACGAAGTCCAAAGAGAGAGTAACGAATTTATCAAGAAAAAAATAGTGGTTTTGGCATATTTACCTTCTAAACCGCGGGTATTTGTACAATGTGATTTTAATTTTAATTTTTATTTTTTTTACAATTGAGTTCTCAAACCTAACAAAGTATAGCAACTAAGTCTTGATCACAAATTTCCTTCCAAATTATCACCAAAAAAAGATCATGTGATGTACACATGATCAATTTCGATGACCTATATACCTAATTTATTTCTAATAAAAATCAAATTGTTTAATTTTATGCCTAAAAAAGAAGAAAAACTAAAGAAATTATAACATTATTAATATTTTTTTACAATATTGTTGGCTTATATGTATATTTTTATTATTGTAATCCTTGAAATTGCTCTTTTTTCCTTTTAAATAGGTTACATGTATCTCACGTAATCTTTTTTATCTTAATATTAACAAACGTTTGTGATTAGGAATTTATTTGCCTAAACTAAGTTTAGAGATTCAATTGTTATGAAAAAAAAAATTTAAGGACTGCATCGTAAAAAAAAAAAACCATAATTTTAAGGGGTCAGCATGCCAAAATCCCCCAAAAAGATAGAGATCAATAAAGTCATTAAAAAGGCCCAAAGAAATATTTCGAAAGGCAATTTGATGAGCCTAGGATACGCTATATTTTACTATTCTCTATACAAACAAACAAACAAAAAAAAAGACTTCTCTAGAATCTGGATCCCAAACCATCGGAAGTAACACTCTTCATTTATTTTCAAGGAAAATAAATAAAATAAATAATTAAACAACTCTTACTTTGAGCCATTTCTCAATGATTTTGGTATTGACTTTTAGAGTGCTGCCTAAAGAGAAGCCAATGATAGAACCAAGTACCCATATAGAAGGGTCTCTCCGACTTTCTGTTTCCTCAGTGACACTTTGATGCTTTTATTTCTTTGGCGCACTTGAGCCAACAAAAGAAAGAATGGAAAAACGGAAAAGCATAAAAGAGAACATCAAAAAGTTGTTTGTAACGGCATGAGTGAAATCATTTACAAACACAAGCAATCATGCTTCGCGCCAAAGGGAGGTGCTACTACTTTTGACATGTGAAAGAATTGATTCAAAGCGTGTAAAATTCACTATATGTGAGGAAGCAAACTATATATGTTCTATGCAGATTAAAAAACAAAGTTTTTTTTTATTTTTTTATTTTTTTACTGTAAGTAACATTGTAAAGTGGAATCAAAGAAAGTGACTAGGCATGATAATTCTAGCATAATTCAAAATGTGGATGCATAAGAGGCTGCAAATTGGATAGAATTTTTGTTAGATATTGAGGCCCACGTGCCTTGTTTTTAAGGAGTTGTCTTTTATTTTAATGTAGAACATAATTATGGTTTAATAATTACTTGTGTGTTAAAATTCTATTGGTTTTTGTGAAAAGTGAGTAATTTTTATATAATGGCACACTTTGATGGAACGTGATAGTTTCCTTTCATGGTCATCAAGCTAAAGGGATCAAAATAGAGAGGTTTTTTTTTTCATCTAGTGGCTTTAGCAGGTTAAACTCTACAACTTCTATAGATTAAAGTATACACTCAATTAATTATTTTGTCTATGAAAATGATAAAGTTCTATGATTTAACAATTAGGACTTAGTGTAGTTACATTTCATATACATAAATTAGGCGAAATCCTTACCTTTTTCACCGCGGTTAGAAATCCTTACAATAACAAGGCGTAATATGCACACACAAAATGCTTGTGCCAAGTCACAATGTCGGCTAATATCATGCTTTTCATTATTTCAGCATCATGATAAACATGAAGCGAGCCAACCATTATCATGCGTGGACCACTAGCGTTTATGTCACTATTGTGTCTTATATGGAACAATTATACATTGGTTCATCTTCAACCAAAAACATAATAAGAATAAGGTTAAGCAAACTAGACCCTTGTTAAATAACAAAGACATCCTCTTAATTAAACCTAATTATATTAACACCATTAACTTTGTAAAAGTTTGATGCAAATAACAAAAGTGCTCTTTTAATCTCAGCTATTGATTAAAAAATATAAATACAAAAGTGCTTTTTTTTTTTTAAGATAGAGAGAAGGAGAAAAGGAAAGCTAGAAAGAGAAGGTTGAGGCTAGCAGGTCGGCGACTCGCCGACCTACTTGTCTCTGTTCTTGGTCCGGAGTATCTTTGTGAGACAATCTATGTTGCTTCGGAGTTCGTGCTTCCAGCCGGAGGATGCTTCACTCAAGATGGACATCGAGCGTGGAGGAGGGAGAAAAGGCCTCACTGCGATCTAGGCTCAAAATTGGGGAAGGATGCTTCACGGTGGCATCCGACAGTCGTCGAAGGGTTGGTTTTCCTCTGGGTTTGGGCGATGTCAGTTAGGTGAGGAAGGAAGCTCAGCTGTTCAGGTCTGTCAAGGCTTGGGTGGGATTGGCTACCTTTCACTTGATGCTGGCATTGAGAGGGATTCAGACATAGTTGGAGCTGGGTTCATGCCGCTGGTGGAAGGTAGGTTGAGGTGGGTCTGTCTTCGCCGTGGACTTGGCTGATGAGTGAGCCGTGGGGTATGGCTGATGGGGGAGCTATAGAGTTGACTGAGGTGGGGCCGTGAATGCTCTCCGGTGAGCAGTTGGTTGGAGTTGGGAGGTTGTGGTTTCAAGGTGATTAGCATTGAGGGATTCCCAAATCGTGGATTGCGGTGAAGATTGTGCTTTGGGCTTTTATGTTATATTTTTTTTAATCTCTAGGTATGTTGTAATAAGGTCAATAGTTTTCCTATTGGCCCTCTGGGTTGTGTCTATTGTTTTTATGTTTTTGCAAGTGGTGTTAGATGGAAAGGATGGTTTCCCTATGCCTCTTGTTTTGGTGGGTGGTGTTCAAAGTTGGTATTGGATGAAGGAGTGGCACTTGTCTGTGGTTGTTGGGATCACTGTTAGTAAGAGTTCAGCTCTATCTAGGGTTAAGGATTCCTTTAGCTCCGTTAATCAGAGCATGAATTCTCAAGTAGGTTTTTTGAGTCTGGTTATGTATCTTGTTCTAGGTCTTTGGACCTTTGGCTATAGCTTGACCGATTTCGGCAATTTGTAATAAATTTTATTCCTCCATTTGGAGACTTTAATCACAAAAAAAGAAAAAAAAATCATGGCCACTAGCTTGTGTAATAAAAAAAAAAAAAGAAAAATAATAAATTACTCAGTTGATCCTCAAACTATTTAAAAGGTTACTCATTTGTCCCTCCTTTTTTTTAGCCCACTTAACCTCAAACTAAAAAAAGATACAAAAGGACTAAGACACCTGACGGACGTAGACACGCTTGAATTTCAAGGGTATTTTAGAAACTAAGGCCCTGTTTGTTTTTGTTCTCAAAATTTTTAGAAATGTTTTTGCACATTTTTTGAGATAAAATTTTAAAAACACTTTCAGCACAATTCTCAAAAAATTCTCATTTTTCAAAACAAAAACATTTTTAGCTATTTTGAAAACAATACCAAATGGCCCCTAACTTTTTCTGCATTTTCAAAAATGAAATAAACTAAAATGAATTAAAAGAAAAAAAAAACCATTCACGAAAAATTCTGTCTTCTTCACTGTCTCCGGCGATCCCCTTTATTGTTTCCCTTTCTCCACCATCTCCTTCTTCTTCTTCAATCTGGGTTTAAAGCTTTTTTTTTTTTTTTTTTTAAGATTTGCTTGGTCTTCTTTGTTTGATATAGGTTTGAATTTTTTTTTTCAAGATCTGCTTAATTCTTCCTCTTTTTGATCTGGCTTTGAATCAAAATATGTTTTGAATCAAAACATATTCAGCTATCTCTCGTTCTATCCATCATCTCCTTCTTCCTCTATTTGGGGTTTAAGCTTTTTTTCAGATTTGCTTGGTCTTCTTTGTTTGATCTAGGATTGAATTTTTTTTCAAGATTTGCTTAGTTCTTCCTTCTTTTTGTAATCTGGTTTTGAATCAAAACATATTAAAAAAAATGTTTGTCATCTCCCTCTCTCTCCCCACCCTCTCCTTCTTTTTCTTTTTCTTTTTCTTTTTCTTCTTCTTCTCACACCTGACCAACCCAGATCAGATAAACTTACCGTCTAACAAGCAAGCAGCTGGTGAAGCTCCAAAGATAGTCCTTAAAACGCTTCTTTTAGGGATTATGGCCAATTTCTCCTTTAGAGGCTAGATTTGTACAAACCCAATTAAATCAAAACCCACATATAATCATACTCATTTTTCTTCTTGTTTTCAAATGTGAAAATCAAAACCGTTGTAAAAAAAAAAATCAAATTCAATTGTTTTTGTTTTTGAATATAACCATATTCAAACCAAATATAATCATAGTCATTGTAAAAAAAAAAGTTTTTTTAGCCTAAAATCAGACAATGTTTAGACAACTTCCTATTGCAATATGGAGCCAAATCAACCCAGCAAAAGAAGAAGAAAAATAATAATAATAGGGGGGCAGTGCCTGGGCACCACAGCGCTCGCCCGAGGTTCAACTAGCACGGTGGCATCGGTTTTGAGCGCTGCGGCACTCAGAGCCTATCTTTTAGCAATTTTTTTTGTGTAAAAGTCATGTATTAAGGGCCCAAAACGAGAAACTGCTAGGGTTTTTCATTAGTTGTTATTTTTCTCTTATTTAGTGTAAAAATAGACATAAAGTGGCTAGAGTTGAGTGTCAGTGGCATTATTTTGTGTGACGCATATTTTTGTGAGAGCTCTATTGTTGAGAGAGAAAATTCCCACGAAGGGTGCTAGGTAGAAGAGAGATTTGGGAAACACAAATTAAGAGTATGTGATAAAATTTCTCTTGTAATTTATAATCTTCTTCATCATAGTGGAATATGTAGCGGCGGAAACAGGACATAGTCTCGAATTTGGACAAACTTATATAAAAATTCGGTGTCTCTCGTTTCTTCTTTTCTTTAATTTCTTTTCTATAATCATTCGTTCTTACGATCTTTAGAATTAGAAGGTACTTAATTCCCCAACAAGTGGTATCAAAGCGGAGGTTTGGATTAAGAACGATGATTGGAGAAGAAGGTTTGGTAGTTGTTATCACCAAATTTGATGTTTCGAATTTTTCCTATTGGAGGATGCAAGTTGAAGACTACCTCTATAGCAAGAAACTGCACTTGCCCTTGGGTAATAAGCCCGAAGGCATGAAGGATGAAGAATGGAATCTCCTTGATAGACAGGTATTGAGTGTGATCCGTTTGACCCTGTCAAAGAACGTGACCCACAACATTGCAAAGTAGAATACTACAGCAGGGACGATGAAGGCTCTGCTAGAGATGTATGACAAGCCCTCAGCCAATAACAAGGTACATCTCATGAAGAAGCTCTTTAATTTAAAAATGCCTGAAGGTCTCGGTAATAGAGCATCTGAACAATTGCAACACCATCCTGAATCAATTGGTCTCGGTAGAGATTAAATTTGATGCTGTGATCAATGCCCTAATTCTCTTGGCCTCGTTACCAAATAGTTGGGAACCCATGAGGGTGACCATTACCAATTCAATTGGGAATGAAAAACTGAAGTTTGTTGATGTTAGAAACTCTATTCTGGCAGAAGAAGTTTGCAAGAAAGATTTAGGTGAAACCTCTACATCGAACTCAGCCTTTAATGTTGATTATAGGGGTAGGAAACTTGAGAGACATTCCAACAGGGATTATGGCAAGAGAGGCAAGTCGAGGAATGGGAGAAGTAAGTCAAGGAATAGTAGAAGTATGGAGTGTTGAAATTGTGGAAGAACCGGTCACTTGAAAAAGAATTGCAAGGTTTCAAGGAAGAATGAAGACAAGAACAATGACGCTGCAAACGCTGCTACTGAAGAGGCACAGGATGCCTTACTCTTGTCTATCAACAACTCCCTTGATTCGTAGGTGATAGATTCAGGAGCATTATTCCACACTACTGCACACCGTCGTGTCCTGGAGAATTATGTTGCCAAAAATCATGGTAAGGTTTACCTTGCAGATGGTGAACCTTTGGACATTGTTGGCATTAGAGATGTCAGTTTCAAATTGTCGAATAGGTCTGTGCGAAAGATTCAGAAGGTGAGACATGTACCTAAGCTTATGCATAATTTGATTTCGGTAGGGCAACTAGATGACGAAGGGCATAATGTTACTTTCAGTTGTGGAGGTTGGAAAGTCACAAAGGGAGCAATGGTTGTTGTTCGAGAACGTAAAGCTGGAACTCTCTACATTAACTCTAGTTGCAGAGATACCATAGCAGTTGCTAATTCTACTGCTAATATCGAGCTATGGCATAATAGGCTTAGTCATATGAGTGAGAAGGGAATAAAGGTGCTTCACTGTAAAGGAAAACTGCCAGGATTGAAAACTGTTGATCATAGTTTGTGTGAAGCCTAGATCTTTGGCAAACAGAAGAGAGTTAGTTTCTCAAAGATGGGTGGAGAGTCTAAGTCCAAGAAGTTAGAGCTAGTTCATACTGATGTGTGGGGACCTTCGACGATGACTTCCTTTGGTGGTGCTAATTATTATGTGACATTTATTGATGACTCAAGCAGGAAGGTATGGGTTTACTTTCTTAAAAAAAAAATCTAATGTCTTTGATGCTTTCAAGAGATGGAGAGCCATGGTGGAACGAGACAGATTTGAAGGGGAAGTGCTTGCAGTCTGACAATGGCGAAGAGTACTTAGATGATGACTTCAAGCGGTACTGTGCTGAGAATGGAATAAATATGAAGAAAACCATTCGAAGGAAACCATAGCAGAATGGTGTAGCTGAGATGATGAATAGGACTCTAAACGAGCGTGCAAGAAGCATGAGGTTGCATGCGGGGCTGCCAAAGTCATTTTGGGCTAAGGCAATTAATATAGCAGCTCATTTAATCAACAGAAGTCCATCCACACCATTGAAGTTCAAGCTACTGGAAGAAGTCTGGAGCGATAAAAAGGTTGATCTCTCTTACTTGAAAGTATTTATGTGTGTTTCCTATGTTCATATTGATCCTGCTGCTAGAAGTAAACTTGATGCAAAGTCAAAGAAGTGTTTTTTGGTTAGCTATGGTGGACTTGAGTTTAATTATCGTTTCTAGGATGACCAAAATCGAAAGACTACTAGGAGCAAGGATACGATCTTCAATGAAGGTATTTTGTACAAGGATAGAGATAGCTGTAACTCTAAAAGTTTAGGTTTTAAAGGTAAGAAGCTTGAGGTGATTCCATTGAAGGATCTTCCTAAAGTGGAGGTGCAAAATCCAGAGGTTGAAGATCAAGAGAATATAGCTCTAGAGGGAAACCAGAGTACTCCTGCCACTCTAGTTAGGAGATCAAGCAGGACTATTAGACCGCCGCAGAGATACTCCATTTCTTTATATTACATCTTGTTGACCGATAGAGGTAAACCAGAGAGTTATGATGAAGTCATGCAGGCTAAAGATTCGGTCAACTAGGAGTTAGCCATGAGGGATAAGATGGATTCCTTAATGTCCAATCAGACATGGCAACTAGTAGAGCTACCACAGGGCAAAAAGGCCTTGCATAGTAAATAGGTAAACCGGATAAAGGATGAAAGTGATGGCAGCAAACGGTACAAGCAAGACTGGTAGTAAAAGGCTTTCAGTAGAAAGAGGGCATTGACTTTAATGAGATTTTTTCTCTAGTGGTGAAATTAACCACGATCAGGACAATATTTATGCTAGTGACAAATGAAGACTTGTTCTTGGAATAGTTGGATATTAAGACAGCTTTTCTCCATGGTGATTTAGAGGAAGAGATCTACATGAAGCAACCACAAGGTTTCAAAGTACCAGGTAAGGAAAACTTGGTGTGCAAACCTTAGAAGAGCTTATATGGCCTAAAACAAGCTCCCAGGCAGTGGTATAAGAAGTTTGATGGTTTTATATGTAGCAATGGTTTCTTGGAATGTCAAAGAGATCACTGTTACTATGTGAAGAATTTTGGTGACTCCTATATCATATTGTTGCTATATGTCGATGACATGCTAATAGCAGGAAGTTGCAAACAAGAGATTGACAAGCTAAAGAAGGAGCTGTCTAAGGAGTTTGCAACAGAGGATTGGGTGCTGCAAAACAAATCCTTAGAATGAGAATAATGAGGAACAGTAATGGTCTAAAACTATCATAAGAAGAATATGTTGAAAGGTGCTTAGTAGATTCAACATAAGTAATACGAAGCCTATAAGTACTCCTTTGGCTAGTTGTCATGCCCCGGAGTACGGGAGGTGACGTGGTGGATTAATAAAGGTAATTAAATAAGGATTTAGTTAAAAATAGGGTTTTAGAATTTAATTTATAAATAAAAATGTGATAATTTTAAAATCGTTTATTTAAAATGAGCAGTTATAATATCCGAACAAAAAAAATATTATAAAATAAAATAAGCGATAAGGAAACGATAAAAAGGATAAAAATATAGGATGAGGCGAGAATGGGTCCCACTGACCCACATTTTGTGCACACACATAGTACTGACAATATTACAATACAACCACAGTCCAGAAATAAAGAAAGTTAAGAATTTACATGCATTGTCTTGCTATAATACAACCTACCAAAATCTTCTATTGGTCGTAAGTCCGGACAATGGACTCTTCTCCGATCCTAAGCTGATATCCACCTATGGGGTAAGATTTTAAAACAAATAAAACGTGAGCGAAAGGCTCAGTAGAACTATAATTTTGAAAATATTTAACTTTAAAAGAAACTTCATTAATCAAATAAATACATATATTGAAAACGAACTAGAACAAACAAATAAATAAATGAAAATTTAATAAAAGCTTTCCTTACCAAAAATAAATTAAATAATTCTACCAGAAAGAATACCATTTTCTTTTCTTGGGCAAACCATATGTAAATCACCACCGTAGTGGCCTAGCTGGGTTTTAGGACCTGCCCCTAAGGTCGCATACTACACGACCCGATCTCTGATATAGCGTCATGCCTCAAATATATATATATATATATGTATATATATATCCTTTCATGATATTAAAATCTCTTTTTACCAAATATGATCATTTACATTCATTATGAGATTTATTATAAAAATCACCTCAATTCTACCATTTATGAAATCAGTAAATAAAGATCATTTTTCAACCAATCATTGAAAACATTTTTGTTAAAAATTCACTTGAGGCCAAAATATTTAAAACTGGCTACCAAAGAAGGGGTAGAAGTCCTACCTCAATACTTGTACCAGTGTCCCACACCGTAATCCTGGTTCGCTATACGTTAGCTCCACGGATCTACGCACAACCTTAAATGAAAACTAGGTCTATTAGTATCTAACCCGAGATATCCTAGGTTATTAAATCATCTCATGGTGTCCTAGTGTGCCACTTAGGTTTATAAAACCATTTTATAAAGTTGGAATTTCAATCAGGGTTCAAAATAGCAAAAACGGGTGAAAAAACACAAAATTTCATTATGCCCGGTCGGCCTGCTGGAGGTCCAAGTCCGATCGGCCAAACTTTTCCAGGTTCGACCTGCCGGTCGGATGAATCCGGCCTACCGAATACTTAAATCCAGCCTGTCGAACACAAAGTTTGGCCTACCGATCTGAAAAAATTCTAAAATTTTTCAGGCACGGGTCTCGGCATCCCTGAGTCCAAATCTTTAATTTCAACCTGTTTTCTCAATTCTCAGGCATGGGTAATACTCATAATTGATAGAAAAACATTGTAGATTACATTTTGATGCATCAAAACAAAATTTAAACAAAATTTTTAAATAAATCTAAAAATAGAGAAAAATAGAGAAAAATGAAAAATCTTTATTCAAATCTATTTTTGATGAAACAAAGTTTATATTCTAGCTAATCTAAGTTCATCTAACCTAGATTGAAGGTTATATAAGCTTAGAAATGCTTAGATTTCAAAATGCAAGAAAATTTAAAAAATTGAAAAAGTTTTGAAATTTAAAAACTAACCTTGAATCGAAGCCTTGAATCGAGTTTGTGGTTGCCCAATCGCGTTCCCGAGCCTTCAATCCATAATCCCGAAGCTTGAAATCAAATTTTGTTTCAAAATTTTTGAGAGAGAATGTGAGAGAGAGAGTGAAACTGAGAGAGAGAGGAAAAGAGAGCGAGAGAGATGGGCGAGAGAGGAGAGAGAGAAAATGAATGAGAGAGAAAGAGAGGTGAAATAAATAGAGGAAGAGAGAGAAAATTAGTTGCACAAAACCGTGTGCAACAACACATTGTTGTCAAATAAAAGCTACTTAATATCTAACAAATCATTTTATTAAAATTCAAAATAACAATTAAAATTAATCAAGAGTAATTAAAATTTTTAAAACAATTAAATAACACCAAATTTAAAAATTTCACAAAATAATTAAGTTAGGTTTAAAATAATCGTTATGGCACACTAATCCACCATTTTACATTCTAATAACATTTAATAAATTTTGGGGTGTTACACCAGTCACTTCAAGTTATCAAAGGAGCAATCACCGACCACAGAGTAAGAGCGAGACCACATGGCCAAGGTGCCTTATGCTTTAGCAATAGGCAGTCTCATGTATGCCATGGTTTGTACCAGATTGGACATTACACATGCAGTGGGAGTTGTGAGTAGGTACATAAGCAGTCCAGGTAAGCAACATTAGGAGGCAGTGAAGTGAATTCTCAGATATCTGAGAGGTACTGTGGGTTTAGCACTGTGTTTGTCAGACTTGGGACTACAAGGCTATGTTGATGCTGATATGGCTAAAGATATTGATGACAGAAATAGTATTACCGGTTATGTCTATACTTTGGGTGGCATAGCAGTTAGTTGGGTCTCGAAGCTACAAAAGATAGTTGCACTCTCTACAACAGAAGCAGAGTATGTGGCAATGATAGAAGCGAGCAAGGAGATGATTTGGTTGCAGTCGTTTCTAGAAGAATTGGGTCACAAGCAGGAAATGAGTGCATTACACAACGACAGTCAGAGCACCATTCACTTGGCAAAAATCCCGCATTTCATGCTAGGAGGAAGCATATATAATTGCGGTATCACTTCATCAGGTCGGCTTTGGAAGATGCGGTGCTAAAGCTTAAGAAAATTCTTAAGAGTCAAAATCTAGTAGATATGCTCACCAAGAAGGTTCCAATCAAGAAACTGAAGTTGTATGCAACTTCAGTTGGACTTCTTCGTGAGGCGTGAGAAGTTGTTGCTGCTGCAGTTGGAGACATAGTGATTGATAAGTCTCGAAATGGGAGATTGTTGCAATGTGGAGCCAAATAAACCCAGCAGGAAGAAGAACAAAAATAATAATAATAAGGGGGCAGTGGCCGAGCACCTTGGTGCCTAAAATGAGGGCCGTGGCCCCCACCCGAGGTTCAACTAGTGCAACGGCACCGATTTTAAGTGCCGCAGCACCCAGAGTCTGTCTTTTTACAATTTTTCTATGTAAAAGTCGTATTTTAAGGGCCCAAAAATAGGAAACTACTAGGGTTTCTCATCAATTGCTATTTTTCTCTTATTTAGAGTATAAATACACATAAGGTGGCTAGAGTTGAGTGTGAATGACATTATTTTGTGTGAGGCATATTTTTGTGAGAGCTCCATTGTTGAGAGAGAAAATTCCCACAAAGGGTACTAGGTCGAAGAGAGATTTGAGAAACACAAATTCAGAGCGTGTGATAAAATTTCTCTTGTAATCTGTAATCTCCTTCATCATTGTGGAATCTACAGGGGCAAAAATAAGACGTAGTCTTGAATTTGGACGAACATATATAAAAATTTGATGTCTCTTTTTTCCTCTTTTCTTTAATTTCTTTTCTGTAATTATTCGTTCTTGTGATCCTTAAAATTAGGAGGTGCCTAATTCCCCAACACTTCCATCTCTCTCTCAACGAAAGGAATAACAACTGGTACATTCAAAAATTTTCTTGTTTTTACCTTTTTTCTCTAATTCTCTCTCCTCTTAATGTTTGGCTGGATTGAATAAATATGTGGCGGTTGGCGCTAGCAAAACCATGATTGAAGATAAGAGGGAAGAACATGGTGGAACTGCATGGAGGTCATTTGTGAAGATTTCTTCATAATTGTAAAACTTTTAAAGATTTCTTTTCTTTTTTTTTCTAATTTTTTGTTAAATGTTAATTTATTTAACTAGGGGTCTTTTAGTCTTTTGGGGTAAATGACTGACACATGATCAATAAAAGTGAAAAATTGAAAAATTGATGTTTGTCAGGTATCTTAGTCCTTTTGCACTTTTTTTTTGAGTTTGGGGTCAGTTAAGCTAAAAAAAGAGGACTAGCGAGTAATCTTTTAAATAATTTAGGAATCAGTTGAAAAATTTATTCAAAGAAAAAAAAAAAGCCATTAGGCTAGCCCCACCCTCTTTATCCACTTGAAACATCCCACTCCCCCCTCAATCGTCCCCCGCTTTGGCCGGCCGTCCACCTCCCTAGAGCCGTGTCGTTCCCTTATCGGTCCTAACCTCGTCTTTACCCTCTCATTGTAGACTTGACCTAGTGCACTCGCCCTAGTTGCAGCCTCACCCTTACCCATTCCCATGCTTCCCCCGAGCTTTTGACCTTCACTATGCAACCCACTCCTTCGATCGGCCTTAGCATGTTCAACCTTATCTCTGTCCCTTGTCACTGCCTACGCGTTGATTCCCCCATTTTCCATTCCAATTAGCGCGCGTGAGAGAGAGAGAGATAGATTGATAGAGAAAAGCTTTTCTCAATTTTCATTTTTATTTTAAAATATTTTAAATTTTTTATTTAAAATATTTTTATCTTTTTTTTTTAAATTTTTTCCATTTTTGAGTCTATAATTTGCTCATAATTTTGTGTTTTTAATCTTTATGAACAAATAGAATACTTTGCTTTGGGGGAAAATAGAATTTTAATATAACAATTATCCTATTAAGTATGACCTAGTTAAATTTAAAATACTCAAAATTATTGATTTATAAGGTAAAAAAACATTTTATTTTATTGAAAATGTGAAGAAAAGTTTTCAAAAAAATTATGGTTAAAATTATGTGAAAATAACTTAAAACATTTTTAATACATAATAGGGGCAAAAAGTCATTTTAAACAACATTTATACAAAAAAAATATTTTTTATGCATGAAGGAGTATGTTTGGTATTTTAAAACAATTTAACGGTAAAATTTTGGTCACCTTTGTCGGTCAACAAAGTGAGGGGTGTCTCTATAATTCCTTTTTTTTTTTTTTTGGTGAAGGAGTACTGACAGAATTAGTTTTAGTCAAGGGAATACCTATGTTATTTTAACAGCCTAGAAGGGGTGTCAACGTAATTAATCCTCATATATAATAATAATAATAATAATAATAATAATAATAATAGTATACTTTGGTTTCTTGTTTTGCTTTTCTTTGTGTTTTTAATGTGGGCCATAAGCACAAAGCAGAAGTTTTAGAGCTTTTTCTTTCTTTCTTTTCTTTTCTTTTTTTTTTCTTTTCTTTTTTTTTTTTTTTTTTTTTTGGATCCAAAGTTGTAGAGACTAGTTTCAAACTCACATATACGTCTCCTTGAATAAATAAGACAACGATGTATCGTTACAGCTAAAGAAAGAAATGAAAAGACAACATAACCACCGAAGGAGAGAAAAAAAAAAAAACAAATAAGGACGTATCATCGAATAAGGACATATCGTTACATTTGTACTTGTGCTTCAGCAAAAGATCAATATATATATATATATATATATATATATATAATACTTGAATTTTTATATGCTAATTATAATAAACGTCTAGTTATAAGGATAAGATAGAAACTTACATCATCAAGGGACTTGTATTACACTACCACAGATAAGGCCTTGGACATCGCCAGAGTTTAAGGCAACCTCTAAGCCAACGTAAATAGAACCTCCTCCCCATTAGACGTCTGTCGACGAAATAGGCAACCTCAATAAGTATATTAGATGTCGCCTTCTAACGGATGACGTCTAAAGGATGTCATCTATATATTCTCTTGATTAAATAAATGATTAGCGAAGTCTATGAAGAAGCACAGTTATTGGCGTCCATTATTATTTATGGATTCCATATGCATAATGGGTCACGGTATATTTCAAGTCCATCATCTAGTGTTGCTCGCCAATCACTATGCTATATTGCTATGTTGGCAATGTTGAAGATGTGAAGCCTAGTCTTTGAAGCTTGGTTGAAGATGCAAGACTGGAGAAAGAAAGAAGGTCTGGGCGTCATATTGCACTACACATAGCGCTTAGGTGCCATAGAGCAGTACCTAGGCGCTCTGAAAATCTCTCCGTGGTGCTGTAGAGGCGAAGATGGCACTGCAGCGGTGAAGATGGGCGCTACAGCGGAGAAAATGGCATTGCAGCCCCATGGCACATTGGCGCAGTCTTCGAAGTGGTGCAGCAGTGCTAGGGCGTTGATGCGATTTTAGAGTTTGTTTTTTAGGCTTCTTTAGGGCTTTTCTTTTATTTTGTTGTACACTATAAATACCTAATGTTTTGGGATTTGGGTAGGACTAATTTTCTGAGAGAAAATTAAGTGTAAGGCTAAAAAACATCTTTTGCATGAGAAAAACATAATAGTGATTGGGTGATTTCTCTATAACAAATTTTTTCAACAAGTTAGTGGAATCTACGGCGGTAGAAACCAGATATAGCCAAATTGAAAAACCTGTTTAAGATTCTTGGTGTAAATATTTCTACTTTCATTTTTCATTCTCTACTATTTCGCTTGGTTTGTAACAAATTTCTCAACAACTGGTATTAGAGCGCTAGGCTGCTGATTGAGAGAACGATGGCTGGGAATGAAGGAATGCAACTTGGAGTTGTGAAATTCAACGGTAATGATTTCTCATTCTGGAAGATGCAGATAGAGGAATATCTGTATAGCAAGAAGCTTCACTTGTCGTTTCTCGGTCATAAATTGCAGGAGATGAAGGATGAGGAAGGGCAAATTCTCAACAAATAGGTGTTGGGATTGGTGCGGTTGACACTTTCTAAAGATGTTGGTCACATGGTGAAGATGGAGAAGACTACTGCAAGATTGATGTAGATATTATCTCATATGTATGAAAATACATTTGCTAATAATAAGATTCATCTTATGAAGTAACTGTTTGATTAGAAAATGTCTAAGAATACCCCAGTTGTGAAGCATATAAATGAATTTAGTATGGTTGTCAATCAATTAGCATTGGTGGAAATCAACTTTGGTGATGAGGTCTATACTCTAATTCTCTTAGCATCTTTACCAAATAGTTGGGAGCCCATGAGGGTTGCCACGAGCAACTCTATTGGAAATGGGAAAATGAAGTATAATGACACTATGGATCAAATTGTGGCTAAAGAAGTTTGCAAGAAAAATTCGAGAGAAGCCTCGAGGGCTTCTACTTCCGGTTCTACTCTAAATGCTGAAAAGAGTTAAAGGTCTAACAGAGGTTCCAACATGAATGGTAAAGGCAAGCAGACGAGTGACAGAAGCAAGTCTAGGTCCAGGAGGAATTTGGAACTGTGGTAGAACTGGGCATTTGAAAAAGGACTATAGAGCACCAAAAAAGATTGATGACAAGGGTGATGAGGCTAATTCTATGACAGATGATGATCTTGGATGCTTTACTCCTATCAATTGATAGTCCGATTAACTCATGGTTACTAGATTTGAGAACTTCATTCCACACTACTACACAACATGAGGTGATGCAGAATTATGTCGTTGGAATCACGAAAAGGTATATCTTGCTAATGTTGAACCTTTGGATATTGTGAGTATTGGTGACATTAATTTGAAGATTCCAAATGATTCAGTTTGGAAAATTCATAAGGTGAAACATATGCCAAAACTAATAAGAAACTTAATTTTAGTGGGGCAATTAGATGATGAGGGCCACAATGTTACTTTCAATAGTGGTTCTTGGAAAGTCACAAAAAGAGCCATGATTGTTGCTTGTGGGACAAGACTGGAACTTCCACATCACTTTCAGTAATAGAGACATAGTTGCACTTGCCAATTTTTCTACAAGCTTTGACATATGGCACTATAGGCTCGGGCATATAAGCAAGAAGGGGATGAAGGTGCTTTATTCCAAAGGGAAGCTTTTCGTGTTGAAGATGGTTGGCCATAGTTTGTGTGAGGGATGTGTCATCTGATAGCATAAGAGAGTTAGCATCATCAAGACAGGAAAGGAACCAAAAGCTACAAAGCTAAAGTTTGTTCATAGAGACATGTGGAGGCCTTCAAAGGTCAGTTCGATTGGTGATTCCAACTACTACGTGACTTTCATCGATGACTAAAGCAGGAAAATATAGGTTTACTTTCTAAAAAATAAATTTGACATGTTTGATGTTTTTAAAAGGGGGCAAGCATTGGTTGAGAACAAGAAAGATTTGAAGGTGAAGTGTTTGAGGTCAGATAATATGATGAATATATAGATGATGACTTCAAGAGGTTTTATGCTGAGAATAGGATAGAGATGGTGAAGATCATTCTGGAAAAGCCTCAACAAAAATAGTGTGATTGAGAGGATGAATAAGACTCTGAATGAGGGTGCGAGGAGTATAGGATTGCATGTGGAGTTGCCTAAGATGTTTTGGACGGGGGCCATTGGCACTATGGCCTATTTGATCAACAAAAGGTCCTTCTGCACCAATCAATTTTAAAATATCTGAAGAAGTCTGGAGCGAAAAAGAAGTAAATTTTTCTTACTTGAAAGTGTTTTGCTGCTTATCTTTTTACACATTGATGCTTCTACTAAAAGCAAGCTTGATGCAAAATCTAAGCGTTGCTTTTTTATTGTCTATGACGATTCTGAGCTTGATTATCACTTTTGAGATGACCAAAATCAAAAGGTGATCAAGAACAAGGATATGATCTAAGGAGGTCCTATACAAGGACGAGAAGAAAGCGGAGATAGAAAACTTAGTTTTAGAGACCAAGGAAATTGAGATAGTCCCATTCGAGGATGTTCCTATGGATGAAGAGGCAAAAGTAGATGTTGAAAAACAAGAGGACATAGCCACAAAAAAAGAAGTTCCAAGAACTCCCGCTACAGCAGTCAGGAGATTTAGTAGAACAATTAGACCGCCATAGAGCTATTTTCCTACATTACATTCTATTGAACAATAGAGGTGAGTTAAAGCATTTTAGTGAAGCCATGGAGGCTAAGGATTAAGTCAAGTGGGAGTTGGCCATGAAGGATGAGATGGGCTCGTTAATGTCCAACCAGACATGACAACTAGTTGAGTTACCAAAGGGTAAGAAGGCCTTGCAGAATAAATGGGTGTACTGATCAAAAGATGAACATGACAGCAGCAAAAAGTAGAAGGCAAGGCTAGTGGTTATCGACTACAAGAAGATCTTTTTCCCCGTGGTAAAGTTGGCCATGATTCAAATGATTCTTGCATTGGTGGCACAGAAAGATTTGCTTTTGGAGCAAATAGATATGAAGATAGCCTTTCTTCATGGTGACTTAGAGGAAGAAATTTACATGGTGTAGCCACAAGGGTTTGAGGCAAAGGGTAAAGAAAAGATGGTGTACACGCTTTAGATGAGTTTGTATAGTCTTAAACAAGCTCCCAAACAATGGCAAAAGAAGTTTGGTAGTTTCATGAGCAGTAATGGTTTCTTAAAATGCCAAGCAGATCACTGTTGTTATGTGAAGAAATTTGCTAGCTCGTATATCATCTTATTGCTCTATATTGATGATATGTTGATACTTGGTAGGAGCATATAGGAAATCAAAAATTTGAGAAGGGACTTGTCAAAGCAGTTTGTGACGAAGGATTTAGGTGCTGCAAAACAAATCCTTGGGATGAGGATAATAAGGGACACTAACGTCCTAAAACTATCATAGAAGGAATATATGCAGAAGGTGTTGAAGAGATTCGACATAGAGGATGCAACTCTAGTGATTACTCCTTTGGCTAGTCATTTCAAGTTATCAAAAGAGCAATCATCGTCTTTGAAGCAAGAGCAAGCCCATATGGCTAAGGTGCCTTATGGTTCCGCCATAGGCAGTCTCATGTACACTATGATATGCAAAAGAGTGGACATTGCACATGCAGTGAAAGTTGTGAGTAGGTATTTGAGTAATCTAGGAAAGCAGCGTTGGGAGGCAGTGAAATGGATTCTTAGGTACTTGACAAATACTGTAGGTTTAGCTTTAAGTTTCACGAAGTCTGACTTAGGACTATAAGGTTATGTGGATGCTGACATTGCTGGTGATATTGATGGTAGGAAGAGTACTACTAAATATGTTTTTACATTGGGTGCTATAGTAGTCAATTAGGTTTCAAAGCATCAGAAGATAGTCACTCTTTCTACTATTGAAGCAGAGTATGTAGCATTGATTGAAGCAGGCAAGGAGATGATAGGGTTACAGTCTTTCTTGGAGGAGCTGGGTCACAAATAAAACAAGAACGTGTTGCATTGTGACAGTCAGAGCTTCTTATTTAGCAAAAAATTCTATTTATCATACTAAAACTAAGCATATGTAGGTGAGATATCACTTCATTAGACCGGTTTTGGAATATGGAGTGTTGATGCTTAGGAAAATTCTTGGTAGTCAGAATCCAGCATATATGTAGACTAAGATAGTTCCAATCGAGAAACTAAAGTTGTATGCAACTTTAGTTGAACTTTTCTCTGAGGATTGAGAAGTGATTGCTGCCGCAATGAAGACGTTGAAGATTGATAAATCTCCAAGTGGGAATTGTTGAAGATGTGGGGACTAATCTTTGAAGCTTGGGACAAGCTTGGTTGAAGATGTAAGATTGGAGAAAGAAACAGGGTCTGGGCATCATATTGCAGTACACATAGTGCTTAGGAGCCATGAATAGCATCTAGGTGCTCTGGAAATCTCTCTATGGCACTGCAGTGGAGAAGATGGCGCAACAATGGAGAAAATGGCATTGCAGCCATGGCACATTGGCGTGGTGTCTTGGAAGAGGCGCTGCAGTGCCAGGAAGTTAGCACCACGGCGCTACAGCACTGATGCAATTTTAGAGTTGGTGTTTTGGGCTTCTTTAGGGCTTTTTTCCTATTTTCTTGTACACTATAAATACTTAATGTTTTGGGATTTAGATAGGATGAATTTTCTGAGAGAAAATTGATACTAGGAAACATTCTTTAAGCATAAGAGAAACATAAAAGTGATTGAGTGATTTTTTTGCAGTAAATTTATTCAACATATTAATGAAATCTACGGTGGTAGAAACATGACGTAGCCAAATTGATGAACTTATATAAATTCTTGGTATGAATTTTTCTGCTTTTATTTTTCATTCATATTTTTTGTTTTTCGTTGTTTTGCTTTGTTTATAGCAAGTTTCCCCAACACGCAGTACCGTGGAAAACTAGCCAGTTGAATTCTTTTCTTCTTGTATGGAAAATTTAAAGTTATTCGGTCAAAATTGCAAACAAAATAAGGAGAACAAAGTGCTTAGAACATTATGTCCTTTTTATCTTCCTCTGAGACTTTTGTCCTCCACAAGTACATTCTCGTTCTATTGCGCTGACTGTAGTTTTCTTTGGCATCATGGAGGTTGGACCGCTTTGATAAGAAGTGAAAGCCTTTTTTTTTTTTTTTTTTTGAGTGGAAAGCTTTTTTTTCCCCCTATGTGTTGATTTTTTTCCCCAAAAAAATGAAACCTTTTAAACTCGATAGCTTTTGACAATTAGTCAGTGATTCACACTCATATCAACAAAAATGGTACCTAGCTAGTAACTATAGCAGACATGCCGGCCACTATATTGACCATTTTATTAAGTCTTCTTAGTTTTTACCCCATAACATATACAAAATCTACCTACTGGAAAACCCAAAGTCTTTTTTTAGATGAATACAATATGATTTAGGTGCTGTTTTGTTCGAGAAAACATGGAAGAATTACAGGGTTCTTTCACGATCTCTATGTGGTTTTGAAGATCTAAATTAAACCTTGCTTTGTGTAAACAATATTTTTTTTCTTGACTTCTTTTCTTTGGGGGCATTTTTCATTTGAAAAATGCCAGCTTTCCCATGTCCCAAAAGTGTGCGTATGTCATAATGCCACCAAACAAGGTTAATTAAGAGGGCTCTGTGCCAAAATGCGACAATAATTAAACAAATTAGTAAGCTTGAAAAAAATGTTATGAAAAATTGGACATAAAATTCGGCAATAATATGTCATAATAAGAAGAGGGTTGGGGGAGAAATGAGCACTTTGGACAAAGGGAAAATGGACAAAGAACAGTCCAACTCAGCCTTTGCATTAAAATGTTTGGCTACATGTGGATTGCAAAGGACATATCTTGAAGAGCTCACGTCATTGTTGTATGGCGTGATGTAAGGAATTCAAAAAGCAATGTTCCTTCACTTTCTTACGTCATATATATTATATTTATTTATACACATATGCAAAACTTGACCCTTTATAGTTGTCCTAGAGCAGGGGTTGATATGCTAAAGATATTGACCACGCCAGGGGCATGTCTTCTCGTGACCGGGGAGATATATTACAGTTTATGATCTTTGAATTTTAGGCCAATATATCTAAGATTTCTCAAAGTTATGAGGCCAATCCCGTATATGAGGCTGTGATTTCTCAAAGTTATGAGATAATAGACCAACATATCTTGCATATTGACGTGACCCGTCAAAAAAGTTGCAAACTTGAAATAAGTTGTCACAATTCACATATAGCTATGACGGACCATTTCTCTATGTACATATGTGGACCCGAATATTTACAAATGGTGCCCTTGATTATTATTTTTTTAAAGAAAGAAAGAAAGAAGTGTTGTATGCATATTCATTCATATCAATTCCAGAGATAGAGCCAAAAAAAAAAAAAAATCAGGGGGCATGGCAACGACATGACTGATAAAGTAAGCCCAAAAAAAAAAAAGACGTAGAATTAAAAAAGCGAAATGTAATTTTATAGGGGCAAAATATAAGTTTTATAAGATTCATATACAAAATTAAAAGCAAAAAAAAAAAAATAAACCTAATTCGTGGATGGCTCCGCCTCCAGGTCAGCCCAATGTATATATGCAAATTAATGTTTTTACTTCATAAAATGAACTTCATATGCATCAACAAATCAACAAAGAAGATTAAAAAAAAATGATTCACGTTGAAGAGAGTTGGTATAGAATGGCAACTATTTAATCAAGACCAATTCATGTTGCTCTAAACAGTGGTGATAAGAGAGGGAAAAAAAATATGTGGGGGAAAATTTTGGCTACTTCATGGGGTTGGTAGACAGTTATAATAAAGTTAAATGGTGTTTTTTATATTGGGATTTATAATTTGTTGTTAGGACGTTGTATTTTTGTTTGACCTTTTGGGTCTGGATTTTTATTGACATTATGTTTATTTTATTTTGTTAGCATTAATTTGAGAGCTTGGTGTGGAATAGTAGTACTTGGCTAGTAACTGCACTATCAATTTTATTTTTTTTTTTTATGCAACTTAAACCTTCGTTTTCTTTTTTTTTTTTTTTTAACACTATTTCTCAAGGTGTAGTTTAGATATTTATGAAATACATAATTCTAACTCCCTAATTGTAATGTTGTAACGAAGCCTTAAGGCATACCAAATCACATTTTAATGTTGAAGACGTTATTTGCCCATCTATTCTTCTTTCATGTTTCTCTGTAGGTCAACACCAATTATACATACATACATACATATATACATACATAGTAAAACAAAAAATCGTTTCACGAAACAAATAATTACTATGGCCTTACTGTTCGTTCATTTGTTTGGCACCTCACAAGCCGTATATGAAGTTCAAGCACTATACTTTAACATGCACACAAAACAAAAATAATTGTATAGTTTGGTAGGAAGTTAAATTTGAATGGTCTGAGAACTTATCGACCATTAGTCATGTAACCCAAGGCAAGGTTTTTTTTTTTTTTTTTTTTTTTAAAAAAAAATCTTAACAAAGGGGTGATTTTAACTGCGTTGCAAATAGAAAGGTTTTTTTGTTGCAGATCCCTTTGGTATTTGGGCCTTTATTGCAAGAATTCAAACACTTAAAGTCTTTAAATTCTTGTTTTATTAACACCTTAGCCCTTATTTTGAGAATTTAAACACTCAAGTCATCAAACTTTTGATTTGTTGACATAGTAAGTGCCTATATTTTTTTTAATTGTTAAATTACATAAGAGATGTCAATTAACTTAAAAATAAAAAAGACTTTAGCAACCATAGAATTAATAGAAAAAACCCTGTTTTTAGTAGCCAAAAGTTTCTGTTACCAAAAAATCGTGGTAACTGAAATTTGGTAGCTGCTACCAAAAATCTTTTAGTAGCAAAACATTTCGCTACCTAAAATTGTTAGCCAAAACTAAAAAAGTTAGTGTCTAAAATGGACTTGTCATGCTATTTTGCTACCAAAGTTTGGTGGCTAAAACGTTTTGATAGTAAAAAAGCATAATTAACTACCAAAATCCCCTTTTTTGATAGCCAATAGTTTCCGCTACCAAAAACTCGTGGTAGCTGAAAGTTAGTAGCTGAAAGTTTTTGCAATCAAAAAATTGGTAGGCAAGACTCAAAAGTTTGGCTTCTAAAAGTGAACTTGACGTGCCATTTTGCTATCAAAGTTTGCTAGCTAAAATATTTTAGTAGTAAAAAAAGCATAATTAGCTACCAAAATGTTGTTAGCTGAATGTTTTCGCTACCAAAATATTTGTTCTCAATAAAACTTTAAGAATTAGCCACCACAAATTTGGTAGTCGAAATGTCTTTGCTACCAATATATTAGTAGTATGTTTTTGTGATCAAATTTTTCAATATCAGATATTAATATCTGGTCATCAAAGAAGACATGAATCTGCTACTCAATGTTTGGTAGCAAAAGAGTTTAGCTACCAGTAAAATCTATGAAATTTTTTGTAGCAAAACTGCATATTATTTGGTAGCAGAGTTTCATATTATTTTGTAGCATAATCGTATTTTATTTGATAGCAAAATTGAAAGCAAAACCCTGTATTTTTCACACAAACATACATGAAAATAAAATTAAAGACCACAAATTTTAAAAACAAAATGTATCATATCAATAGCTACAACATAACTTAGTATAATCCATAGTAAATATTCCAATAGTCATACTCAAAGAAATTTATTTACCAGTAATCAATATTTGTGTTACACCAGTAAAAATATTCAAAAAACAAGGGCTGGCGAAGGCGATGGCGGTTGGTCTTCGCATCTTGATGTGAAGAATGAAGGATGCTCTGAAGGCATATTAAATTTGGTAGCCAAATCTTCTTGACGCTAAATTATTTTAGTTTAGCACCACATTTCTACTACTAAATAATTTTGGTCTCCAAAATGGGTGATCAAACATTTGGTAGCACAAAATTATAATTTGCGACCACCTTTTTTTAGCCAAAAGGTGTTGGAGCCATATTTTTGGCTACCAAATGCATTTTAGTAGCAAAAGATGTTTTTGAAACCAAATTTTTGGTAGCAAAAACACACTTTTTGCTTCAAAATTTGTATTGATAGTAAAAAGAACTCGGTGCCAAACCATTTTGGCTTTGAGCCATATTTTCGACAACCAAGTATATTTTGGCAGTAAAAGGATTGCTTTTAAGACCAAATATTTGACAACAAAAACACACTTTTGCCTACCAAATTTATATTGGCAACAAAAAGTCCTTGATGCCAAACCATTTTGGCTTTGCGTCATATTTTCAGCCACTAAACATATTTTTGTAGCAAAAGACATGCTTTTAAGACCAAATATTTGGTAGCAAAAATGGTTTCTTTTTTCGGCTAATAATCAATCATTTTGTTGTCAATAATTATTATAATTAATTTTATGTTATGGTATTTAAATATTATTTTTGGATAAAAAATAATGGGTTATACTTAAAAAATGAAAGCTTTTGGGAAACTTTCAATTAAAAAAATACGTTTTGGGACCTGGGAAAAAAACTCAAAATATTGATATCTATTGTATCGTTTAATTATAAAAAAAAAAAGATAAATACTAACGGTACCAACAAATTAAAAGTTTAAAAACTTAAGTGTCTAAATTCTTAAAACGAAGACTAAGGTGCCAAGAGATTTGACCTAAGTGTCCAAAGTCTCATAATGAGGACCCAAATATAAGAGGTTTTAAAATTTGAAGACCTACGGAACAAAAATCTTAAATAAAAATAGCGTGGATTCATCACTAAATTAAGCCAGAATTTTTTTTTAAACGCAGAAAGAGAACATATAAAACCGACGAGCTGATTCACAGTAAGCTAAGCCATGACTTCAAACCATATGAAGTCTGTCTCATGGTCATATATATCGACTTAATCACTTTTGTTTGTTTTCTCCCTTACATATTGTTCAAACATAATTTTCCCCCTTAAAAGGCCCAGCTATAAATTTTCTTGTACAAGTGAAGATTAGGTAGCACTCACTGGCACATGACAAACAGAATCCTAAAAAAAAAAGAAAAGAAAAGAAAAGAAAAGGCAAAAAAATACAACTAATCCACTTCTATTTCCTCATTTTTAACAACTTCTGTTGTCCCATCTGAATTTATTGTCAAAGATTAGTTTCCACAAAATCCTACTGAACAAGGAAAAAAAAGGTGTCCATAATATATGGACGATACAAGTTTAAAAAAAAAATGTAAATGCGCTGCTATATGGAAAATAAAAAAAAAAATGTAGATATTGTAATAGGGACAGCAATTAATATTAGGATAATAGCCCATGTGCATGTGAAGAAGATCATGCTGTTCATGTCCCACTGACTAATCCCAATGTTTTGCCGAACTATATGTTATAGCTATATAGATATTAATAAAGTAAGCGTGTCAACCTTCATTTTTTGTTGACTTTTGGAACCTGCCAACGTTTGGAAATTTAGAAAAACTAATCAAGATGATTCCAAAGAGCGACCTACTCAAATATTTATACATACATGTGTGTGTATGGGTAGACTTCTTCTAAAACTTCCAAATTCATGTGATCATGAGATCTAACATGATTGTTTACCACTTTTTGCTTTTAATTTTTATATGCTTTTCTCTTTCTTTTTGGAATAAAATCAACAGAATGATCCCAACTGACCTCCAAGAAAAGAATATTATTCGGCCTTGAAGGAGATTTTTTCTTTCTTTCTTTCTTTCTTTCTTTTTTTTTCCCTAATACTTCGTTGGAAAGGGAAGCTTTGATAACAACACCTTCACGAGGGGTTTTAAGAATTCCTCCACTTTAAAGGAGCGGTCAAATGTCAACAAAATGATTATGTCAGAATGTCGAAATCATACTCATCGCCGTTGGTGCCTAACGCAGGATAATCTACTATATTACCACAGGTGTTCTATCAGATGTATTGCCTTTCGGTACAAATGGGGTACCACTGATGTAATCTACTAGATGTCCACACATACTCAATCAGGTTATATTGCCTTTTTCAGCAAAAATCGACATCAGAATATTACTTGGAGAAAATATATCCCTTATGCTTTAGCTAAATTTAATATTTGTTCTTAGGGTTTTTAAAATTTAAAAAGTATCCTTTATATTTTTCAAACCATCCAAAATCCATACCTTCTTTTAACTATTCTAGTTTAATTTTTTTAAAATGACCAAATTGTCCTTGAAGCTTAAACACAATCTAAGATATATGTCGGGTTATGCTAGCTTTCAAATCCCCCTCTTTGATACACCATCAATATAAATGAAAATTTGAACCCCCTTTTGAATTTTTTTTTTTAGGGTATAAGTTTTTTTTTTTTTTTCATTTGAAGAAGAAAGTAAAACCTTTAAAAAAAGAATGAAGACTTAGTATTAAAAAATTTTGAATAGCTATTTGAATATTTTTGGGCTCAATAGCAATGTAGCCAAATAATACTGCCTTTAATTTTTTTTTTTCTGTTAAGGTTTCACTTTCTTCTTCAAATGAAAAAAAAAAAAGGGCAAATCTGACTAACCTCCATTCTCTGTGTTAGGAAAATCTGGCCCATGGTTTAAAGATACATTAGGCAAATTAGCCACATTCACTTTATGAAATAGAGTGTGATCAACTCCCCATTTACCACAATTTGATCAAGAAGATCTACAGGATCCCTCCTATTGGACCAAATAAAGAGATTACCTCCACTATCCGGATCCACGTCCCCATCCTTTTAGAAAAATTTGGGTTCACTTTCCCGCTACACTCTTGCTATAGGAAGAATTTATTCCCACAAGACATTGATTTAGATCCCCTCCCAACACCCAAGGATCACCAAAATCTAAAACCACCTCTAAGACAAAATCTCAAAAACTCATTCTCTCTTAATACCAATTAGGTTTGCAACAATAAAGCAGTAGAAAAGGGCCTTCCTGCCTCTTACAGTACTTCAGAGCCCCAATGCACCATTTTTCCTTATCTACCACTTCTAACTCCACTCCACCCCTCCATGCCAAACAAAGCCCCAAAATATAAACCAACAACAGGAACAAAGGAAACCAATGAAAAATTAAAATTATATCAAGCACAAGTTGCCTTGCATCATGCATTTCAAGTATTGTGTTACTTCTTGAGCTCTTTTATTTCTACATAATCCGTTTGCATCGTGTGGAATGTGGTGATTTGAAACTTTTTATTTGAATTATAAAATTTGGAAAGTGCAGTTTAAATTGTGATCCAGACTAGCATTCCAATATGTAGCTAAAGTGAAATCTAAACAAAGAATTAAACCTAAATATGTGTTTGGATAGTTGGAAAACAATGACTTGAATTGTGAAAAATAAAGAGAATTAAAGGAGAGATAGAAATAAAATAAAAGTTTTGCAAGCTGGATGAGGAGAATTTGGGAGGGGACACATGTGAATTAGGTGTAAACCTATGAGCCAACAAGTTTTCATATGATGCAATCTGATATGACTAAAAACATGTATACACATACACTTGTTATTTTATATTATATTATATTATATTGTATTATAATATATCTAAACATTTATAAAAGTCTTAATGTGTAAATCAATGTGCCGCAAACACATGACTATTTCATCGGTTTAAGGGATAAAAACATTTCATTTGAAATGATTCGTCCCTTCTTTATAAGTACGAGACGTTTAATCGTCTTTCTTTTTTCTTTTGTCCTTTTTTTTTTTGATCTCTTTTACATTCATATATCTTTTGTTTCCTTTGCTTTTTTTTTTTCTTTTACAATTTTATTTGTTTTGTTTTTGAAATACAACTGTTTTCTTCTTTTCTTTTCTTTTTTTTTGCTTTTTTCCACCTTAATTTATTTTGTTCTCAAATACACCATTAAAAATAGTTTTTTTTCTACTATATCCATATTATGTAATAATTTTGTTTAAATACTTTTGTGGAATGTGATCTTTACAGCTATTTTTGTTCTCCTAATCAATTACCTGGTGAGAACATAATTTTCCCAAAATGTGTCCTATTTAAACTATCTGCAATTAAGTTTTTATAAATTTTGTTTCTATAATATATTGCACTGATCCACACATATTTCTAAATTCCTATAAAAAAATTCAATAAACCAAATATACGAAATATGTATGTGATAACTAATATGTATATAGAAGTGCCACTAACCGACACCATTTATCTTGATCTAATCACTAGCACGAGCTTTTTAAGTTTTTTTTTTTATTTATTTTTTTTTTCCCCTTGATCTGATATTTTTTTTGGTTGCTCTTTTTTTCACCTTTTTCTTTAAAACTTGTTCTAACTTTGAACTAGGTCATGCTAAAACATGTTAGATATCATTTGTCCTATTTTTTTGTTAAATGTGTCTCTACCTAAAACTATTTTTTCCATCCACTTCTTAATATATTTAGAGTGGTCTTTTATATATTTGTTTTTTAATTGCTCCAATAAAATAAATTTTCTCAAATATGTCCCTATCTTACGCAGCCCTCTCATACATTTTTTTAATAAATACGTTTTCTCTAATTTGCTCATATTAAAATAATTTTCTCAAATGTGTCCCTACGTAAATATTTTCTTTACATGTAGCCCTTTTAACAACTACTTTTTATATATGTACCTCACACCAACTTTCTATATGTTTCCCATTGAAGTTTCTTTTCTCACAAATATGCTCCACTTTTCGTATTCTTCTAGATGATAATTTTTTTTTCATATTTGTCTCTTATAAATATAAATACACATATTTATCTATATGTAGACAGAGGGGAGGGAAAGGAACAATACCAAGAAGGATCAGTAGTGTTGAACACTGAACACTAATAGAAGATAAATCCTAAAATATAGGACCTGTTTTTTATTTTTTTGTGTTGTTTAACACCAATAGTATACTCAAACATATTTCTATGTAAGTCATAGTTTTCCGTTACTTCGTTTAAAAAAACATAGTTTTCTCGTACTTTAGTAAGAAAAAGAAAATCAATAACAACATTATTGGAGTACTATTATAAATGACAGGGCACGTGGCACCTTTGTGAAACTTTTGCATGACACAAAATGTAATAGACAAGCTGTACATATTTGCGACATTATAATACCATACACAACAAGAACAACAATAATAATCTCTCTCACACATATTCTGCAGACACAAATATCATATATATTCGGAACTGCATCGACGCATATGTTAGCTCTAGGGGCCCCATTAGCAATTTTTTCATATCTTTTTATATAGCTGGAGGCAGTTGGCCGGGTCGTCTGCAGACTGAATTTTAATGATTCGCACAGTGATGCAATGCTGTAATTTTTTTTTTTTATTTCCTTCTTTCTAAGAACCGTGAAATGGCAGATCATCTTGTTTGCTTCTTGAAATCACTTTCTCAAACATTTTTGGAACTCATATGGGCAGGTCTCCACAGCGGGAAGCTTCTTTCTGTCTATATTATCTATGTGTATAAGTGGTACAGACGTGAAACACACACACACATGTATATATATGTGATGTACATATTATGAATGAGCCAATCATGTTCTTGCTTTAGCCATGCTGTCCGGAAGTTGTCTTGGGAAAACACCAGGGATAAAATATGATAGCCTTCCCAACATACATGCATATGATTGGAATCACTTAATGCATGTTTGGCACACATGTTCGAACTAAGTTCGAACCGTCTATAGTAAAAGTGTAGTAAAAACCAAAAATAGTTAATGTCTAAAACTCTCATATGTTACAGTATTTGTATTCATTTTTTAATTCAAATCGGTTTGTCAAACATCCTATTAGTCTCTTAATATTTACACTCGATTTTCAACATTAGAAAGTGAAATTCATGGTAGACCTATTACTTTTGCATGTTAAAGTAAACCGTAATCCTTGCTATATATTCTTAAGTGAAATATGTACGTGTAGGCGTGTGCATTTACATTTGCTGCTGGCTGTTCTGTGGCAGTGTCAATGGAATACTGCTTGAATTAATTACAACCTGGAAAGATTTGTAACTTTTTTTCTTTTTCTCTTCCCCCCCTTCCGTATGGCAAAATTGATCACTTTGGGCTTTAACAGTTCTGATCATGTGCGAAGATGTCCATACATGTAATTGAATTCCATTAAATGATAGTCAAAAGGGTCAAGCTCAATTTTGGTCTGAACCAGAGGGAGGGGAGGGGGAGGGGGCAGATGGGGGGTGGAATAGCGCTCATTTCTCCTTGCCTATATGCGATAGGGAGATTTTTTTTTTTTTTTTTTTAAAAAGCATATTTACAGTAAATAATTGAAGTAAATAAAATATAATAAAAATATTTGATTAAACAACAGTAAATAGAAAGTTTACTTGATAAATTATTCTTTACTTGCAGTAAATAAATTTTTTACCTAGTAATTTTCTATTTCTAGTAAACTTGATATTTACATTAAGTATTTTCAAAATCTGCAATTTACTTACAATTAGTTTTATAAAACTGCTATCAACCATTTTCCAAATGTGATGTACATCATTTTAAATGGCCACACTAAGTTATCATATCACTGTTACATCTCTATTTTTCATCTACTTTTCACAAATTTTTAATATAACGAGCAATTGAGAAAATTTTATAAATTAGGGACTAGTAGTGTTATGTTTTGAATGTTAGTGACTAAAATAAGAATTCACTTTAAAATTCAAAGATTTCGAAATGAGATCATCCCTGATTTAAAAACAAAAATTATTTATTGCAAATGCCTAAAGAAAAAAAGGGAAGCTTTTCCCTTCCATAAAGAGGAGATTTTATGTGATGATGGAATGAGGCTCTCCGGTTATTAATATTTGCACCAATTTCTTTCTCACTTGGAATTTTTGCTTCTTATTTTTCTTTCTTTCTTTTTCATTTTTAGTATTAATGGTACAAAAGTCTCTGAATGTTTGATTCTGTAACGAACCTGATCCAATTTTATGAACAAAAAATCTCCCTAATTTATATTTTTGTGGCATTTGCAGTATGTTCTCTTTATATCTATTAAAATTTAGATTGAAAATGTCATGTGCATAACACAAGACCTAAATCCCAAGGGTAAATGTGCAAAATCCAAATTCAGGAAAAAAAAAGAAAAAGGAAAAGAGGAAAAGGGAAAAAAATCCAAGTAATTGTCAGAAAGATCTATATGTCAATTACCAAAATGGGATAGTGCAATGTCTCAAAATTATATAAATAAAATTAGTATGTAAATATAGTAATTAGTGTGCCAATTCAAAATTATTATTATTTATCACACTTAAAAATTTACTCACATTTTTGTTATTTAAAACTTTATTTTAAAATTCATTTTATGGTCACTTTTATTATTTACACCTTTTTCCACATGGTTTTATCTATTTATATTTGAAAGCCCCCAGCTTTGTCAAATTGCAAAAATAACCCCACTCACCGCACTTAGACCTCACGTGGATTGGCAGACCTTGTTCTGCACAACTTTAAATTTCTCTAACTCTAATGGCAAAAAAAACACCCCATGGTTTTGCCTTGAAACCACACTCCTTTCTTAGAATAAGGCTACAGAATTAACCAAGAAAAATTTCCACCTCTCTCTCTCACTCTGTCCTTCTCGTCGCTCTCTCTTTTTCTATATCTCTGTTTGTTCCAAACTAGGAAAGAACGCAGCCATTGGACACAACCATAGACAAAATTGAAGGTCAAAGCACTGATTTTCCCATAATCTAAGGTTAGAAATGCTGTGAAATGATTTAATCTCTTGTTCACATGATTTGTTTATTCATAATTCGTCTTTTGGGTCTGAGTTGTGGCACTTTGATAATCAACTTTTATTCTTGAAAGTTTAGTGATGAATATGAATTTGCATGTTAGAAATTTGAGTTTAAACTTTGTTTTTGAAAGCTGAATATGAAGAGAAAACGTTTACCATATTTGATCATTAAAAAGCATGCAAACCCAGATTCAAACCTGCCTTATTTTATTTTTCACACTTTTGAGGAAAGTTTGAGTTTTAATGAGTCAAATGATGAAAATGAGTCAAAAAAATTATAAGAATGGTTCTGTTAGATTCACATGATGGTCTCGGATTATAATCTCATGTTTACAATGCGTTATAACTGATTCGGGCGTATTAGAGTTCATAATTGAACTTGGATGCACGAAACAGAGCAGAGCTAAAATACCAGCTTCGCAACACGACGGTCGACTCCTAGTCGACTGGCCTGCTCAACCAACACAGCGGTCGCCCGATAGTAGTATACCCCGGTCAACTAGCTTGCTCCGAAGACTGTTGTTTCAGCAATACCCCAAGCCTCCTGCACTTGTTTTTATGTTTTAAATTGGTCCTCACCCTTGACCAGAAATTATTAAAAATATATTTTCAAATGTGTTTGCATTTAACTTGTAAAATTACTAGATTTAAATTTATCAAGGGACACCAAGAACCATAAGTACCGTACTAGTTTAGTAATTAAGTCTAGTTTTTGGTGTTCGTGTGTTAATGCTTGACTTATTGACAAGATAAGTTGCTGTCGTTGTGGAGCTAACATATATTGAGAACGGACTGACGAGGATTGCTTCGTCGTTCAAATTATTAAGGTAGGATTTTTATCTTTTTTTTTTTTTAGCCATGATTTAAAGATTATTTGGCCATGAGCTCATATTCTTGAAATGTTTTTAAAAATTAATTTTCAAATCATTTTCTAAAAATATGGTCTCAAAGGAAATTTCATAAATAAAAGTTCAATATTTTAGGATGAGATTTTCTCGAGCAAAAAAGTGTTTGAAACAGTTTTCAAATGCTAATTGGCATGAGATTCTCCGGTTAGGTGAGTTTTAAATATATGGTGTCTTCAAACTTCAGGTCATACAAAGGACGACCTAGGGAACAGGTCCCAAAAACTCTTACTGGCTACTTTAATGGTGTTTCCAGGCCTTGCAAATGAGTAAGTATTTATTTATAATTTTTGATAAATCATATGACATAGTATGGCAAGTGTTTTAATAAAATTTAATTAATCTACTTCTGTTCATTCTTTCAGCTCACAGTTTTGTATATTTGTTTTTATTTTAAATCTCCCAAGAAGATCACAGTACGTTACGGCGTAACATGTTATTTGGCCACAGCTCGCAAAGTTCGTGAGCTGACTTGTCATTTATTTATAGTTTTGTTGTGTTTCTATCAAAGCATGTAGTAATTATTTTTTTTCATGCACTTCTATTCATTTATGTTGGACTATGGTTGTATATCTATTTCTTTTTGTCGTTTAATTATGTACGCATAAACTGTGTGGTTTGGGACCCGAATAGCATCTTTGTGGTATTTTTAAACATGATGTTATTTTAGTGTTTTCTTCATAATCGTTAGAATGTAAAGGTGTTTTCCTTATTTTATTTATTTAATTTTATCTCAGCCAAATTTAATTTTAAATATTTCCTTCAATTTTTCAAAAAAATTCAATTAACATAATTAAAGTTGAAACTTAATTTTAATTAATCATTCTAAGTAAACTGTCACATCATCAACCTAGTTTTGGGGTGTGATAGGTACGGTAGTGTTAGGGGTGTATAGGCAGGGCGAGAAAGGTGGTTGTTGGTTAGGTGGGAGCTATAAGGTGGGAGTCACCGAAGAAGGTGTTGTAGGGTTGAAAAACCTTGTGAGAGTGCACTAGAGTAGTGTTGCTAAGGGCTAGGGGTGCTTGAGTGATGTTTTAAGTGGTTGGGAACCACTTGAATGGTGTCACAGAGGATTCGTTCTGCTTGAGTGGTGTCACTATGGATTTATGGGTGATATAAATTTGTCATAGTGTGGATCCACCAAAGTGCGTAAGGACATGTGGTGGGGTGGCTTGCTTGTTGGAAAAATTAGTTTAGAGACACAATAAATTTTTAAAATTAAATAATCACCCTACATCTAATTCATGTTGCTATAGATAATAAATTAAATCTAATGTAACATACTAGTTGGAGACCAAAACAACAGATCTTCTAGAAGAATCTCTACTGTCAAGTCTTCAATTCTATTCTCTTTCTTTTGATTGTTGTGTGTATGGGTTCAACTCAACAAAGCTCCCCCATAGTTACACTCTTTCTAAAAAATGAGTAATCTAAGCTTAAGTCTCTATTTGCACCTAAACAGTGTAAGAATAAATGAAGACTCAAGATCTCTATTTATGGATATAAGATGAGTCATAAGTCTATTAGGAAATCAAGAGAAAATCTTTTCCTCCTATCTTTTAAAGTTGGC
The DNA here is from genome assembly GCA_946598075.1 of Artocarpus hirsutus. Lineage (NCBI taxonomy): Eukaryota > Viridiplantae > Streptophyta > Magnoliopsida > Rosales > Moraceae > Artocarpus > Artocarpus hirsutus. Next base: position 46,353 of record CAMOHE010055157.1, read on the forward strand.
GCCACCTAGAGGATAATCCTCTACAAAAATTCGGCCAATCACAGTGTAGAGAAAAACCTATCATTTTCTACATCAGCTAGGATAATTTCAATTCAAAACAATTCCAATTTAAATTTCATCATTTAAAATAAAAGTCTAACTTAAATAATTGTAAATAATTATCCATAATTCAAATTCAACTAGGATTAATTAATTCAAATACCAAATTTAAATAATTAATTGTCCAAATCTGAATTACTAATTTGAATTATTATTATTTTCTACAATTAATTAAATAGTTAAATCACCTGAAAATAGCATATCAAGTAAGGGGCCACTTATGGTTGTGCCTACTCTCAATCTAACTAGGACTGTGGCCTATGCTGTAACGACTCACCTTTTTGAGGCATTATTTAACTTGCTTAAATATAATTTCTTAACTTTAATCTTACTTACTGTTAAGAAAAATACTGAGTAATTTTTTTTTTAAAACATACTTGAAAATGTTGCGACGACCATCGCAGCATAAACTAAAACATAATACAAAACTAACTTTATAATTATTCAAAACAATTTATAAAAGCTTATCTTTTAAAATACTTTTCGTGAAATATTTCTTTAAATATTCAATTTTCTTAAAATATTTAATACGTTTTTTACAATGATAGAAACTTGTTTCATTGCAATGAAAAACTTCTGTAGTGGTACGCCCAACTGTCGCATCTGTCTCACCGCAACACCAAGCTCACCAACTCTCTTGTAGTATTGCCTATAGTATGAAGAAACTTGTAATGAGTTTGCGCTTAGCAAGTTCAAATATAATCTCAAAAACATAAAAATAGTTCGCATAAACCTTTTCTCTTAAAACCTTTCTATGAAAATTCTTTGATGAACTTTACCTCATAAAATATTTTCACAAGTATTTCTTGTAAAACATTTCTGACAAAACGTTTTTAACAAAACGTTCCCCATAAAATCTTTTCTTAAAAGGAATGAAGTAATATCATAATGCATGATTCTATTTATGTTCAATTATGAGCTTCTTATTATTATTTATAGCTTACTATAATTTCTTATTATCATTTATATAACTTATTTGAACTTGTAGACTAAAGTGTTCATACCAATATTATCAATCATGAAATCGTAACTTTAAACTTAACATGTTGCTTCCCTTGTGGAAGACTTAAGTCCATCGAATAATGAAGTCATAACTTTAACATAACTTATAAACCTCACAGCCAAGATGCTAGTACAATACTTAGTTAACATTTTTGGTTTACCTTCTTGTAAGCTTTTGTGAGCATATCAAATGCTAAACATATCCTATGTTATAACTTGATATATAAACTTTAAACATAACAAATGCATCATATAGCAAATCATGCTTGGTCTTTAAAAACATTATGCATAATTAATACAAACATATTTATAGCATATTTAAAGCATTTAAAAATCATTTGCTTCATGCCGTAGGTGAGGTTTGAAACTTACTTAAACATCACTCTAGCATTCTCATTTTATTCTTTTTCTTTTTATTAGTCGACTCCATGTCCTGTTTAAATGACACCTGACTATCAAAATTATACTTTACATTACTGGTTTATTTTTATACTGCTTAACTTGAACATTCCATGACCAAATTTTACATCTTACTTGACCATTTTGTTTCTTAATATGGTACAAAACATTTTTCATCTAGGTGTTTTACTAATTCGGAGGGCTCGAGGTCCATTTTCGCAGTTTTATTAAAATGATAATTTTATCTTTAATAGGGTTTTTGTAAGTCACATAACTTTACTAAACTTCTCATTTCTACTTTATTATCTCATTACTAATGGGTTATAGAAAAATTCACGCTTAGGTGCGTTCACGTTTAGGTGCATTTTCATAAATCAAACATTTTAGAGTTTGTTTCAGTCGTTTTTACAAAAAATGATCGTTTTGCCCTTAACAGGTCTTAGAAAACTTTCAAAACCTATTTTAAACAAAACTTACATTTCCTTACTACTTGTACTCATAACAATGTGAAAAACAAAATATTGGTTTTCTTTTCGCAAAAAGTTTATTTTATCAAAACTTTATAGTTTTAACCCGTAATATGAAAATTTTGACAGTTTTGTCCTTGGCGTGTTTTTCTTAGAAAATTCCTAAATTATTTTGGGCTTTAAAGCATAAGATTTCTTAATGCTAAAAAACCAGCTTTTCACATTAAAAATTGTAGTTTCACATCGTTTTTACAATGTTTGGCCTAAAACACAAAATTATGACATTTTTATCCCTAGAACCAAAACATAACCATCTTATATTAAAATGTCTAGTTTTTGACAAGGATTAAAACTTACAAAGGCTCCTTGGTGTAACATTTTTCTTGTTTTAAAATTTGTGATTTTAATCTTGTAAAACTCATGACTTAAAATCAGAATAGAATTTTTACGAACCATCCACGATTCTTAATAGTTTCGATGAGAGCTACCACTTTTTAGTTTAACTTTGCTCAAAATCATTAATTTTCATAGAGTTTTTGGACAGGAAGAACTTAAATCTATATTTTTCTTGCTTGATCTACTTGGAATTTGAGTGAAATTTCTTCATAAAAATTGTCTATCTCGATGTTTCTAATAAATCTCATGTTGAACTTAGAAAATAATTCGGCCTCTAAATTAACCAAAACCTCATTTCTTTGAAAATTAGTTAGACTATATATTTTTGACAAAGTTTAAACTTTGTTATTTTTGCTTTTAACATTTATTTGTCAATCCTTTAGTCTCATCATCATCAACATAATATCCAAACTAAACATGCTATAACATTTTTCTTGCATGCCATACTCAAAGTTAACACATTTAAACTTTGTGTTTATGACAAAGTTTATCATAACTTTTCTTGTTGCTTTAAAACCCTAGTTTTCATCTCTCCATCATCATCATAACATACTATATAATCATGCCATTTAATTTTTTTACATGCCATGGTGATTATTTATCATAAAATACATATCAAATACTAAATATGCATAAACCACATCAAGCCTAGGGTTTAGGAATTACCGAGAGATTTCCCAAGCTCTTGCACTTCCTCTTTCATGCTTTGAACCTTGATAGCCCTCTTTTACAATATCTGTATCATAATCCATCAAAACCTCACTTAAAATCTAAGGAAAAACCACCAAAACACTTAGAAAAAGTTAAGATTTAATACCTCCAAAGTTGTTAATCTTAGCACTAGAATATTTAAACTTGCTTCCCAAGTGGTTCGAGGTGATATTTTTACAAAAATATTAGGAAAACTATGAGGAAGAGTGGCCGGTTTCATGGAGGAGGAAATGAGATCTATTTTCATGAAATAAACCAAACTTTTTATCTCAAAAATATGCCGAGGTATTAATAGAACCTACATTAAGGACTAAAATGAAAGAATTTTTGCTCCAAAATCATAGCCAACACCAGTTTTCTCCCAAGAGAAGATGTGATGAATTTTCCACCATTTGTGAAAAAGATTTTATCCGCATAAGCCCTTAATTTCAAAAATAATTGATCTAGGGGGCCAAATGACAAATTTTAAAAAGTTGCTCCCATCCACTTAATCAAAACTGGTTCGATGGGGGAAAATGTGATAATTTCTTTGCCATGGGAGATAAGATGGTTTATCCATTTCGGTGTTTTTCCTATACTATCAGTATATTTCCTGTACTGTCAAACTCTTTCCTATATAGTTTATGAGATTTCACAACCTTCCATACTGATCCGCATCCTCCATACAATATAATTCCTATAATGCTTAGTTTTAAACTATCCAACTTATATACTGCATTATTCTTATACTGTATAATTTTATATTGCTTAATTTTTATATTGTATATTTTCTATATTTATATATAGTATTTTCTTTATATAGAATTTTCGTTTCAAAATCTATTGCAATGCATTTTACAATAATTAAGTTTTCAAGCTCAATTTTCATTGTTTATCGACTAATTCTTATCTTTCGTTTAATTCATACTTTACTTAGGATTATGATATGATTTTTAACCTTAAAAATCTCATAATTACTCTTATAGAATTTATCATAAAATTTAGATTTAAACACTAATCCTCATGATGCAATATTGGTTAACATAATTCTTAAATATTATACAAGTAATGAACTTGAAAATTTCTCAGGTTTTACACATGCTTCCATCAGGCCCAATGACCTAACACATGTACACTTCTGTCTCACCGGTGATAATATATATATATATATATATATATATTTATATATATGCCCAATCTATCATAAAGGAAGTAATGATAACAAATAAATTAACCTTTAATTAATTATCTAATTATTAATTTTGGTCCATGGATGCGAAGCTACACTCTTAATAATATACTGTATTACAAGACTCTAAATATACTACTCTTGTCTATGACCTGTCATATTATATATATCTTGATAAGTTATCTATAATTAGATATAGGACTTAGTTTCAGTTTACCTTTCAATTATTTTATCTTAAAATTCCATTATACTACAATTGAAAAATTAATTCCTTTTATAACACATACAAATAGAATATTATCTCGTTATCATATGTATTTAGATGACCAAGACCTTGTTATATCTTTCAATACCTAAATAATGCACTTGAAAGAATGACACTGATTTTTTGTTAGAGAACTATGAATTTCATATATGTGGATTATACCATCATCAAATATACGTTGCATTTTTCAATATATTGACAAAAGAGCCTTCATTTAAGTGAAACAAAATTATTACTAAATCAATTATACTTTAAGTCCAATCAGATATGCAGCCACTATTAAGTCTATCAAAGCAATGTGTCTACTATAGAATCAACCCCTCCAACGACCAAGACAGACCGCTTCCCCAATTAGGCATAAATTTCTATTATATTCTTGTAATGTATAAAATAACCAACTATATACATAGACTACTAACTACATAATTTAGACTATTAATCTCCGAATCTGATCTATTTGCATCCTATATATGCCCAATTACAATATTTAGTTCTAATAGTCACATATCACATGTTTGTTTAATATACAATCAATAATATAAAAGTAACGCGAGGACCATTATTTATCCATGAAATATTCACATTATTATTTATTTAACCAAAAATATCATAAATACAAATAAAGTATTTATTTTTTAGGCCACCAATCCTAACATTGTTGTGGTACTGGTGGGTATAACTAGGGTGCTATAGGGGAAGGGTTGGTTGCTTATGTATTAATTGGCAACATGTTAAGAGTTAGGAGAAATAATTAAAGGTAAATATTGAAGCAAAATAAGATTTAATGTTTGAGATTGTTCTTAAAAATGTTAATCTTTTATTTTTATTTTTATTTTTTATTCTTGATAGGTTTTAGGGATATTTTTGTAATTTCTCTTAAAAAAGTCATGTGCATGTAGGGTTGCAATATGGGTTATAACAATATATAAATAAGACATGATTTTTTTATAGATTAGTGTTGAAAAACTAGTCATTAGTCGTTCTAGGGTCAATCCAAAATTGACCCATCAAAAAACATGTCATGTTCGTCATGCAAGCTGTGTGATATTGAATTGATCGGGCTATTACTTTTATTATTTTTAAATGTTTTTCCTTCCGTTTGGTTAGATGTAGATGTTTTTTTAAATTTTTAGCACTTAATTAAATGTTGTAATGTGGAATTGATTTGATTTTTATGACATATGTGTTTTGTTTGTATTTATGTAATTTAAGTGCATAAATTATAGATTTTAAGTTTTTTTTTTTTTAAACAACAACAACAACTCATGGATTATTGGCAGGTTGCATGTTGATTTTGGGTTAAGTGTATTGCGCACTGATTGTAAATCTTGTCGTAAAGATAACAAGGTTTGATGGGTCCCAAACAGGACTATCGAAATTAAAAACTTATTGAATTGTAGTATAGTTGTCATTAAGTAAAATAATGCGCAAGCGTCGTTTCCACATAAGAACTGGGTCTAATTAATTAGTTATTGACACTGAAAACTTAAAACTAAACTAAATGCAAAGACTGGGTTTTGGATTTTTAACTAATTGAATAATTTAAATAAATATAAATGAATAAAGTATTATAAAACAATTATAATAAAAATTGGTTAAAGGATCATTTCTTGCCACTAAACATTAGTTATGTAGTTAATTATAGAATTATTCTAAAATTTCTATTGAAACTACTAACCGTAGATAACAACAAGCTCTATTATACTAATCTTTCCATACTATATAGTTTAGTAAAATAAGCTCTTTACTTAATCTATTTTCATTAAACAATCTAGAACAAGCTTTCCTAGCTTCAATCTAACGAGAGGATTACATTGAGAAAGATATGTTGATCAAAGCAACAAACACACAAGTTCGGTTCATACAACCTAGGTTGCATTCCATATCACAAACGCACAAAAGCCTCGCCGTAATCATGGATCACAATCTAATAGTAGTGGTTGAAGTTGTAAAACAGTTACGGATCAATACTTCGAATCTAGCATTGGACTATTCTCAAATTGGACTATTCTCAAATCATATTTAGTTGTACACCTAAATACAACAAGAAAATAAACCATAAATATTAAATATAGTTAAATACAAACATCGCAAATAGAAAACTAGAAATAATTTATACAGTTTCTACAGAATTAAATATATAGTTTAGAAATCACCCATAACCAAAATAAAAACTAAGTTATCATAGTTACAGAGGAAAAGAGAGAAAGAGTAGGAGAAAAGAACGGATTTGGCATCAAAAAGCTATTACCTCTACCGGAGCTCTCTCCTATGGCCTCCTCCTCCTCCTTTTTGGCTAAGTTTCTCTTAGTTTTTGGAAGCCCAAAATTGCCCCAAAGAACCCCTTAAATGAGCTATAAGGATGTATTTATAGTCCTACGGTTTTTGGAGCTTTAGGGGCTCAAATTCAGGCTAAAACTGAGGAATGCGCAAGAGCAAGAAAGAATTTCACATGGCTACACGAAAAAATGCAAACCATTGTCAATAGGAATGCATAGCTGCAAGGAACTTTCGTGCAGCCGCGTCGTGGTACAAAAGAGAAGCGTAGCCGAGAGTCCTATTTGGAGCCGCCATGCCGGTTGCTGAATTAGGATTTCTCATGCAGGGGCAAGAAATTTGGTCCTGGGGTGTCGTGGTTTTGTCCTATGGCATGGGGGCATGGAAAAATTGGCACCAGGATGCCATTTTAGCTTTCCAAGTGGTCAAATTCTTCTCCTGGTTTCCTTCTAACTTGGATCCTTGACTCCAAAATGCACCTAAATCAACACTTTTTAGCTCCAAAACATTTATTAACACTTAAATTACCTACAAAACATCAAAATAGAAGAAAAACACAATAAAACAAAGAACTAACAAATAAAACGTATGGAAGAATGATATGAAATTAATGTAAAATTATGCAATATTAGGGTCGTGCGGGCCATGTAAGTGTTAACCCTTGTTACATTCGTTAGCAAAGATCATGTTAGGATTTAGATTTCTTAACCTGTTCGTGTTACAAGTTGTTTTAGGGTTGGGTAATTTTTAAAAAAAAAGACCTTTAATTAGACACTAACACAAGCCGCTGACCCAAAATCGCATCCCCTATGTGTACAATACATGATTTTTCCGTCCGAACTTTGAAAGAGATTAACGAAAAGGACTACAAACGTCACAAATATTGGATCAAGGGAGATTTTTGCCCATAAATTTAGAAGGGGGACCACATCACAACAAAATTCAAAGCTCAGACAATTAATTTTTTACTATCTCAATCTAAAGAACTATACTAAACGTGAAAGTCGTTTCGAAAAAGGTCCATATTTATTTCTTGCAAAGTTCAACTTTATCTCCTTGTTTTTGGGGGTTATGTGCACACTAATTAAAACAGCGCCAAAAAAAAAAAAAATCTTTTTCCTCTATTAAATTATGTTATTCTTCCCTAAATCTTTTTCATCCTTATTGGGCTAAATATCACTAAAAAAAATATTGAATCTCATTCTAGTAAGATGATGTACTAGTGAAATTAGAACCTATTGTTTTATAAATACAGGCTTTAAGTCTATAGGGTTATATTAGAGTGCTCATAATCTTAATTAAATAAAATGACATCATGATTTAGTTGAAGAAAAAGAAATACATTGTTTGTTAGAAATGGATATTCCATTTTAGTGCGTAGCACATTACCCCTTACGCAATTTTAACAGAGAATAAATTAAATTAAACATAGAAATGGCTAAGATTCGAAGACCGCAGAGTAGGCCTAGAAAAAGAAAATCATATTATTAAGCTCATCTTTATTGCCTGTAGCGTGTGAGGTTAAATGTAGATTTGATTCTTTGTCTTGAATTCCTTTTTTGGATGACGTGATTAATTATTGGTAGAGTGCAGAGAAGATCAAGGGTTTTTCTATTGACCTCCTGTATTTTACTTTTTGCACTAATTTTCTTTAACCATCTCTTATTTTACTTCTTATACAGTTCTTAAAATAGAAAAAAAATCCCCACACCTAAATAATATTACTCTTTTTCCTTTTTCACCCACCAAATAAAATAACAGTTTTTTTAAACATTTTTCTCCTTCAGTTTAATACAAGCGATAGTTTTTCCTTAATATAATTTTTTTTCTTTTATTAAACAAAACTTTGGATTTTAAAAAACAATAATTGGCAGTGTAATCAAACAAATTGTATTTCCTTTATTTAAAAATGAGAAAGCAAACATAGTTTTTTTTTTGTTTTTTTTTATATCATGTTTTTTATATCAAATGAAACTGTGGTTCTTTTTACTAGAGCATATAATTTGTAGCTATTTATAAATCAAACAATTTGAAACGATATATATATTAATTATTAGTGTATATAAAACAATTATAAAAATAAGAATTTTGAAAAAAAAAAACTACGTATATATTTTTTTATGGGGGACTTTTTCATGTTAGAATCCATCTCTATTCTTTTAAAAAAAATACACTATTGTTTAGAAGGGAATATATATATATATATATGTATATATGTATATATATTAAGATAGGGTGTGTAATTAGTGTTTTTGGAAAACATTTTTGTCCTTAAGAGTAATTTATTAATACAAAATACATTAATAAATGAATCTTATTAAATAAGGTTGTGTGAAAAGTAGAATGAGAGGGTGTCAATAGATACACCCGAAGATTAATTAGGCATGCATTCTTCTTTATTTAAAAAAAAATTACGAATTCCCCCTAAATCATGTCACTTGTGTTAATATGTTTTCTGAACTTTAAAACGTATATATTATACTCTGAATTATAATATTTCCCTACATTCACCTAGGAACTTTGAAACATATTTTTTTTAGATAGAGTTGCTGATTTAAGATTAGATATGATACTTAGGGGTTAACATGAATGTCCTTTTTACTTTAAATAAACTGGCATGCACCAAACTCTCGTATATTCTATATTTAGAGTGCTTGCTCAAAAGCAAGAAAAAGATAGAGAAAAGTGAAGAATATACTATAATTTAAGTTGGTTTTTTTAAGAATTTTAAGTATACTCATAAATTTATCCTTTTAATAAGCGCATTAAGTATTATTTCGTCGAAAAAAAAACATGGTTTAAAATTGAAGGGTGAATATATAGTAGTTTTATAGTTCAAGAGGTACAAC
>CAMOHE010055159.1:0-13688 GCA_946598075.1 Artocarpus hirsutus
GAGTCACCTTAAGGAAGAGCTGTACGTGTGAGCCCACACTCACTCCGATTGTAGATAGAGAATAGCAAAGAAGACCAGTTGGTTGAGGCTCTTCTAGAACGTTACTTCTCTACACAGATTTCGGGAGCTTTTCGGTGAATATAAGGTTAGTAAGATCAGGTTAATTTATACATATAGCATGTCAAACTTGTGTTTTGGAAAATATTCTGATTTTAAATTTTTTAAAATTTCGCTGCGTATTATTTTTCCAACAATTGGTATCAAAGACATGGTTTTTACTTAAATTTACGAGTTTGTGATCATGCTATACGTATAAATTATATGATCTTAATCTCTCCTATGCTTGAATTTAATTTTATAGAGAGTTGGCACTCTAGGTTTCTATATAATATTATATGTTGTCATGGATAATGTGGTGAATGTCTATTAATTAATTATGGTTGATTAAATCATTATTTAATTATTTATTAATTAATTAATATGGTTCCTTAGAGGTTAGAACATGTATCTAGGTTTTTCATGTAATTAGATGGCGGACTATCATCTCCGTCTAGGAATTATTATTCAATTTTAAATTTGTAAAAATTTTGTAATTAAATAATCATTCGGACAAGACGGACCTAGAAGATGGATGATGGCAAACCCATGTATTTCCTGAGTCTCTAATTTTATGTTTTTGAATTGTTGAAAATAAAATTGATGAATTGCATTAAAAATTGTATTTTTTAGAAAAGGTGATTTCTGCTCGGTCGGCATGCCGAACTCTCCAGTTCGGCAAGCCGATGGTCGTAGATCGACAGGCCGGATGTGAGGTTCGGCAGGCCGTCAGCGGGGCAGAAATCAAGCGGCTCTGGCGGCAGGCCAAACTTCTAGTTCGGCAGGCCGATTGGTCATGACCGGCAGGCCGATCACCTAGATCGGCTTGCCGACAGAGAGTTGGAAATTTCTCCAGAAAAGGTACAGTTTTTTTATGTAGTTTTAATTTTATTTTTGAGATAATTCTGAGAAACATTAAATGTAGATTTGACCGGAAATATTGAGTGTTCAATTCATGAAGACTTAACACTTACGGATGGGCATTACATGAAGAAGGATATAGATGAGAGATTCAAGGATGAAGAATCGATATTATGTTTCTATTATTCTTTTGTAATATTTATTTTCTATTCTCTAGGGTGGAACCATAATATTATGGTTATTTATTTTTATTTTGCTTGTAGCTTTGCTTAATTGCTTTGCTTGTCTGCATTATAATATGTTTTGCCATGTATATTGATAACATGTCATATAGAATAGGGAGTGCCGCTCATATTAAAATTGTTCATGCATATCTTTTAAAATAAAACCTTGATTTCAAAAGATTGAGTGGGAGAAGGTTTCGAAGAGAGGACCTAAGGCCTCCATCGTTGGTCTATAGGAAGAACATGGTGGTCCCAACCCCAGATTGGATCTCTGAGAGGATAAGATATTTTAGCATGATTTATGGTTGCACACCCCTAGGTGGTGATTATAAATCATGGATAAAATATTGAAACGATGGTTATACACTCATGTTAATTTTATTATTAACCTCTCCTAGGAGCTCTGTTAATAAAATTAATGGCCAAAGAAACGATTATTAATATATGCTGGATCATACGGGTCCTAGATGGCATATATTAATCAGGAGGGGATCCGTGTTCCTGGTTGAATTCGGCATGACTCCCCTAGGAGCTTGTTGAATTCTGAGTTGGGAATTATCGTTGTAAGGTTGTGATATTTTCAAGGTTTTGACACATAAATACATTTGTATGCTTTTACATGATTGTGTTATCTTGCTAAATTATTATAATAAGTTTGCTTATGTTTGGTATATGATTCTTTATTGTAGATTAAAAATGTCTAAAAACACTTTATCTTCGATACTTGACAAAAACCTATTAACCGGGAGAATTATAATGATTGGAAATGGAACCTGGATATCATCCTTTCCTTTGAGAAACTGAAATTTATGCTGACAACCCCTTGTCCTCCTAAGCCTATGGGAGACTCAACTAATGAGCAATTCCAAGCGTACGATCGCTGGAAAGATGCAAATGATCAGGCCCGTTGCTATGTTATGGCTAGCATGAACAACGTGCCTAATGAATGATTATTGAAACTTCTTGTCTTAAGAATGGTCTACTTTGATGAATCACTTGGATTTTTGTTTGTTTGGATGTGATATTTCTAATCTTTTGAATTTTGAGAGATTTATTTTAATTTTTAAAATTTATTTGACTTTTAGAAAGCATTCTTTTATATTAGGAATTATTATTATTATTATTAACATCATCTTTTTGACTAGTGGCATAGATAGAATTATATGTATAAGTCGAGTTTTACCTACTATAACTAATATCTTGCATTTGTGTATGTATATATGTACTTTTATGTAGTTCTTTATACATTAATGTTGTGTATAAATATGTGTATGATCATTTTCATTTAGTGCTATACACTATAATATATATAATTGCATTTGTTAGGTTAAGTGATATATGAATATCAAACATGTCAGATTTCATTATATCCAATAATATAATTATATATGAAGTCGAAATGTTGTCATTGATTTATATATATATATATCTAGTTTTTTTTATACTTAACAAAAGTATGTGGTAGACATTGGCAACTTACTTGTATTATATGTATATTGTTATATAATTATATATTATAATAATATATATACCACATGTTAGTGGGTCTTTTGTGTGCGTGAGTAAGTTGGTGTTCAATTTTCCTACCATAGACATATATTTTATATATAAACTATTCTTAACCATATCATGTGGGAAACAACCTATTATGGTATGTGGACCTCTTATTGTGTATGTCATGTATGCAAGTCTTTTGGCCGTTGTCACTTTTTTTTTTTTTCTCTTGATATGTTCATAATGAACTCTTGTGTGTGTACATATGTGTGTGTGTATATATATGTATTATTTTTATATTCCTATAGAATAGTGGCAGAGAATGCACAATAACATAAAGCAAATATAATGTCTCCATATCCTATCACAACAACAACAGTGGAGTTGCCAACTTGATAAGGTTCATTATATTATGTTAATTGTAGCCACTCGTTCAACTCATTCATCCCTATTCTCTCCATCATATTCCCTAACAATCCCTTAGCCTCTCATAGTATCTCACTATCACCACCATACTTGATGTGCTTCACTCCTCTTGTAGAATTCTTTTAAACACATTTTACCAAGGAGAGACATATTCCATACTTTCACAATATCACTTCCTTTTCCTCTCGGATGTGCATCTCTCTTTCATTTGCCTTCACTGAGACACACACTTGCAAATACTATTGCAACTTAGTCTTCTAGCCATCTAGACTCCCTTATATGCCCCTTGAAACTACTCGAGACATTCCCAAAGTCATAATAGATCTAGTTCCTTCAAGTTGTAACTACAACGGTTGAGTTATGGTGTGTTTCGCCGAAATCGTCGTCGGGCCGGAACGAAATTTTTGACTATGTTTTGAGGTTGGTTTTCTACCTACTTTTATGCCAACTTTTTACTATGATATTATGGTATTTGTGGAAATAATCTTATGTGATTCAATGTTTGATTCTATTTAAGAAACAAATTTTTTATGAATAATTACTTTTAATCATTTTTTAGGAGAAAACCCATATTTTAGGATTTTTTGGGAAGAATCAACATGAGATTTTAAGAAAATTTCTTTTGGACATTGTATATCTATATGTTAGGCATCTCCCAAAAAAATTTTTGGATTCATATAAACTCTTTTTGATTTGTTTGAGAATTTATACTAAACGTTATTCTTACGATCTCTTAAACAGCCTTTAAATGTGATGATTTGTTTGATAATATTATAGGATGTGTTTAAATGCTAGAAAAATTTGTGAATACTCATTTATATGGCTAGTTTATGATTGCAAATTTTCAGCCACATGCGAATGTTAGAATTGGAGAACTAAATTGTAGAATAAATACAACTCATTGTTTCGGTAATTTTATTGCAACGTTTTTGTGAAAGTTGGCATAGTTGAAAAATACTTAAAATGATTCAAACATAATGAAATTTTTTTTGTTATTATGCTGGGATGTTAAGAATGCTATGCTAAAATTTAGATCAATTGGAATTTTGTGTGATTTTACAAAATTCGTTGATTTTTGACTGCCCGTATTTTGTTCATAGTGGCAGATTATTGTTGTGAAATCTAAAATGTAAGAAAAATACTTATACTTGCTCAAACTTGATGAAATTAATTTTGGTGGTAGTCTATATGTCCATTATGTCCTGTAAAAATTTCAAAGCCCTTGGAATTTTGGTATTTTTTTAAAATTCGTTGATTGCCACTGCCTAAACCAAAATTCCAACAACAAAGGTATGAATTGTAGTACATAAAAGAATGACTTAAAATGGTTTCAATTGTGATGAAATTAAATCTAGTGATTCCTATGGATACTAAGAATATGTAGTAAAATTTTTAAGTCATTTCAAATTTTATGTGATTTTTAAAAATTCGTGGATTACTGGCTAGTCCGGTTATCATCTAGAAACCAAGTTGTGTATTGAAAAATATGAAAATGGCATTTAGACTAATCTGAATGTCATGAGAATTTTTCTAATGATAGATGTGTGTGTTACGAACATTGTATAAAAATTTGAAAGCTATTGGAATTTTCTATGATTTTATAAAAATCATAGAACGTTGGCTACCGGGTTGAGATTATGCACCTATCTTAATTGTGATCATAGGATAAGTTAGTTTAATTGATCAAGTATTGAATTGCTTGTTATAATGATGTTGAATATGATATTTTGAGTATGTTCTTATACTAAGAATATTTCTTTTATTACCATGTTATAAAATTAAAGAAGTTTGAGGTACTTGAGTCGTTGGAAATAGAAAGGAAACCATCCACTTACAAAAGGTTGAGTAAGAATTTCATCAACTCAAATAAGTACATTCTCACCTGTAATATGATTAGGAATTGTGAAAAATTTTAAGAAATGTTATGTTTTATTATGTTATTAATGTTTATGTATTTCTCATTCTAAAGACTCCTTTTACCATGGTTATGAAGAATGTCTTTTTATGGATGCTTACATCATTGTTTCATAATGCATATGACGTTTTCAAAAATATATATATGTATAAATATATATATATATGTATATGTATCACCTAATTAAGGCATTGCACACCCAATGACGACGACGACGACGATGATGATAATGATGTTTGTCTCGTAAGGTGGACTTGTCACGTTTGGTTTGGAATTAGCTACCCCTCTCCTCTCGTCACGGCGCGCCTTAATGATGTTAATGGTGTAACGCCAAGGCCCTAAAGATTAAAATAAATGTTTTTATATGAAAAAGGGTAAAGGAAAGATATGTTCTTACAAAGAGTGTTATATGCACCATTATTTGAAATGATTCATGCTAATGTTAAAGTTGCTGTAATGTTTTGTGAGATTGCAAATGTACTTACTAAGCTTAACACTTACATAAGTTAATCATGTTGTAGATAAAAGTAAGGCTATAGCTATAGATGGAGGATAGATGGACAGATGTGTGTAAAAGGATGGTGGTGTTGGATCACAAAATTATGACATGAAATAGAACGTTAATAATGCTATTTTTTTAAATTTAATTTTGCACATTACGAGATATTTTTTGGACTTGGCTTATAAAAATTTACGGGTTGTAAATTTGCTTTCATATTTCATATTTATTATGTTAAACTAACCATTTTTGTAGGTAGTCGATTAGCCAAATACCTTGGGTATTCTGTCGAGCTAACCAAAAAGGCAAACCGTTTAAGGTAAGTATTATTGATTTTTTTTAGATGCGATCCTGAGAAATGCTAATAATATTCACTTAGAAATAATTCAATTGTTTAAAAATAAATTAAAATGTTAATCCATATGTTCATATGGTAATTAAAAAACTTTACACCAAAAATCCTAGGTTAATAATTAGATAGTACTTTCAAGTTCAGGTTTTCCCATCAAATGAATAAGAAATAACGATGTAAGTTAACTGTTCTTGTAATGTCTATAAGGGGACGTTACATTTATGGTATCAGTGCGGTTTTTGTTTTTAACATAAATCGCCACACGCCTGCCCTAAATCCTCCAAGTAAGTAAATTTTACGATGTTTAGATGCTAATAGACATATTTTATATTTGTATATGCTAGTGAGATGCTAATTATGTTCTGAATTGGGACTATGTTCCTAAGTCCCTAATCTACAATTAGGGGTGGCAAAACGGGTTTACGGGTCGGGTTTGTGTCGGGTTAGAGTTAATTTTTACAAAAAGTAGGTCGACACTAACCTGACCAGTAACACGAACGGGTTGAGAATTCTCAACCCGAACATGACCCGTTTTGATACGGGTTGACACGAACACGACCCGTGTCAACCCGTTTCTTATTCACAGTGTCAAAAAATATGACTCGCGACCCGTTTTTGACCCGTAACCTGATTGTGACCCCCAACCCACTTATGACCCGCCTACATTAATATATATAATATTAAAAAAAAACATAAAATTAGAAGAGTTTCATACCACTTCAACAAGAAGATGAGTGATAAGAGAGGTAGGGTTTGATCTTTTAATGGCTTATATTATATATGAAATAATATTAATTTTTTAAAATTTAATTAATTAAATACGAGTCAGAAACGGGTCATTTTCGTATCAGACAGGTTGACCCAAACTCAACCCGCTTTTTGACGGGTCAATTTTGGGTCGACACTAAAATGACCCGTGGTCAAATTTTTTGACACAAACCTGCAAAAAATCGTGTCGTGTTGTTGTGTCGCAACCCGTATTGCCGGCCATATCTACAATGTACCATTAAGAAGCAACTTTGAACAGTCAAAGTAAGTGAAGTAGACACCACTGACAAGCTTTCAGTATTGAGCTTCTAATTTATGCTTGTTGTTTAACTAGCCCCAAAAAATCAAGACCTAAAAAAAAAAGGACCTATCTAGCCCAAAATGTTTAGGCCAAGTTTAAATTTTGGTCGGACATATTCCAACCTAAAATGTTTGGGCCCAGCTTCGTTAATCTCTCGCACGTGGCATTCACACATGTCCAGCACAATGCCCCGTTCTTTGTCTATTTATATGGTTACTGTGCATAAGAGCTCATTTCTCTGAGCTCACTCTTTCTCTAAATTTTTCACACTCTCTCTAACTCTCAAATCCTCTTCCTTCTCTCTAGGTTTCCTTCTTCTCTCTCTAAAACAATTTCCAAAATTCACCAACTTCTACCTTGATTATTTTTCCTTTCCTCTTCTTCTTTCTTTCTTCTTACCATGGATCCACAGTACCAACATCTGAGAAAGTGCTTCCCATCACTTTCTTAAAAAGTTATTAGGAAGAAATATAAGATGAGGATTACTCGATTATGGATCCTCATGCGTTTTGGCATCCCTAATGATGTGAGGATGCTGATAGAGGGAAAGATTCATCCGAGTGACTTAGACCAGAACGTTGGTCTACCAAGTACAGGCACTAGTCGCAGTGCAATGGAAAGAAGTGCCCATGCCATTGTGGTCACATGTAACAAATATGGGTGACAAAATTGTGATGGTAAGTGTACTTCGCTTGGATATATGTAGGCAAATAAAGAGGGCAAAATAAATTTTTATAGGAATGGTGAAACACCTGTTATTTTAACGGGTATGATTTTTATAAAAATCATATGAATAAAATGTCACTTTAGTATTTCTTACCAAGTCTCCATAGGAGATATTGATATATTTTCTCAATCACCTTTTTAATGCTTCCTTCATCTTTTTCTACTACTTGCCCCATTTGGCCTCTCAATTATGTAGACATTATTTACTAAAAGTCTCCAGGGGAGACATGATGATATTTTCTTTTAATGCTCATTTGTTTCTTCCTACCACTTTCCCCATAAACCTACAATTATCTCTCGCTCCTCAATTATTTTGATGCTTTTTTTTTATTCAACCAACACCACCTTCTTCTCTAGTTTCTCATTCTCTCCCTTTCTCACTTCAATTACTAACTAAAGACACAAAGCATAAATCTCTCTTTGTAGTCAAAGTAACTATAATTCCCAACCATGTGTGAAGTTGTTTTGGAGTCAATTCAAGCTTGGTTTTTACCCAAACTTTAGTGTTTTTCAAAGGAGTTTTGAGGTAGGTTTTCTTTAATTCAAACTTGGTTTTTAGTATGTGTTTCTCCATCTTTAATGTATAATTTTCATATTCAAAGTTCATGCAAATTTCTAATTATGTTAGCATGCATATTTGAGCATTTATGAACAAAAACTTGAGTCTTAAATTAAAACCAATAACCAACCTTCATTTTGGTTTGATGATGATTTTGGTGTAAAACTCATGAAAATATGTTTATTATGATTATATAATGCATTTTGCATATTTTGGAATGATTTTGGGATTTTGATCAAGGATAATATGCTTTGAGTTAAAGAAGAACTTGACATTCCATAAACTTTGTAATACCTCCATGGGCAGTGGCTCTTTCTTGAAATTTTGGGATTTGATGAAAATAAATTTTATAAATTGGTTTGTATATTTAAAAAGTAGACATCCTAAGCTTTCCAACGAGCTATCATGAGCCTAAATCGGAGTTGTATTTTATTTTCTATGAATTTTTCAATTCTCATATTGGAAACTAGTAAACATACCAGTGGCAGTATATCACTTGTCTACCTAAAGTAAACCACCTGTTAACCCATGTACTAATTGTAGATAGTGAACCCAACTTTGCTCACCTTCTAATCCCTTAATATCTTGCAACCTTTCCAACACTATCCTAAGTGATTCATGAATCTTATTAGAGACTAAAATATGTAGATTTACACATAATTCATTTATGGATGTGGTTATATGTTGTGCTTTAGTTTTAATTGTCTTTATGCACGACTTAGGATTAAGGGTGTGTGGAGCTAACATTAATTAATTCTAAGATTAAAAGATTGTTGAGAAGCTTGAAAGGCAGGGTTTCTATTACTCATCTTTTGTGATGTTTTTACGGAATTAAAATTGATTGTTTTACCACAAGATATATGTATATATGTTGAACTGCTATTATATGAGAATCACATATGAAACTATGACATGAACTCGCCCTGTATTGATTAGCGAGGAACATAATGAATTAACATATGTTGTTATAAATTGGGAAGCATGGTTAGGAAAATTGACTCTATAAATAATGATTAAACATTGAGAAATGGTGAACGTGAAGAGGGCGGCGGTTACGTCTTTGGGCACGAATACCCTAAAAGATAAAATAGGAATAGAAACATTGGCACGTTGTCATAGGTGACGATGTGTTAGATCGGGACATAAAGTGAATTGATTTGGATTTATAATTCTGTCTTGGCAAATCGATTCACTTTAGACAATCATTTGTATTGCATCTTAATCCTGAGATGACTAGTGGGCCCGTTGTCTTAACTTATGTCTTTTGATGTGCCAAAGGGTGACACCCACATCTTAATAGTGGTATGCATGATGGTACATTGGAGGCATGACTCTTGATGACGTAGACCTGTTATTCATAGATATAGAATTCATAGATATAGAATCCATAGCTCCTCTTTAGGAGCAGTGATATCCTCTTATATGCGTTATCCTGTAATTGGAAAACTCGAGCGCTCAACCATTTGGATACATAGGTGTAACCGAATGGTATACTGTCTTTAGATAGTAAGTTTTTCGATGGTGAGATAATAGAATGTAAGATTAAAAAAATCGAGAAGGTAAGATAGAACTTGTCCTTAAGCCGATTATGGATAATCCTATGGGGATACGATACACTATGATATGTCATGGAGACTTAGCTATACGGGCTTCGTAATTCTATAGAGTTCGAGACTGCAGCTCCAAGCTTTTAATGGAGTAGCGTTGGAGTTGATATTTATGAAATGTATATCTAGGATATTGGGTTTCATAATTATCAGGAGCTTGAACTATATAGGTCTATTTGGTCCCCTTTGCTAGCTCACAAAATCTTGTAACGAAACGACGTGCTTTTACAATAATTGGTGACTTATGTCGATTTATTAGATTGGTTGAAATTTTGGAAGAATCAAATAATTCATGTCTATTTGTCGGTTGAATTAACTTTGTAAACAAAATTAATTCAAGATAAACTTGTTGAATTATTGGGGTCAGATAATTCTTGTCTGTTTATCAGTTGATTTAATTTTGGATAAATTAAATCAAGATAAACTTGTAGAATTATTAGGAATCTATTTATTTTCTTAGAGATTATCTAGATAAAGTTTTTTTAATTAGATAACTTCTCTATTAGGTTATTTGAATTAAAACTGAGGCTTTATCCTATAGAATCTTGGGTGGAAAATAAAAGATTCACGTGATTTTTATTTCGGCAGTTCGGCATGCCGATCCTAAAGTTGAGCCTGCCGATCAGGCAAGTTCGGCCTGCCTATGAAAAAGTTTGGCCTGCCTATGCGCGAATTAAAAATCGCACATTTTTACGCGTATCTTATCCTATATAGACCCAAATTTGGTTCTGTTTCAAATTTTTGAGACCTTATCTGATAAGGAATGACCCTAGACCCAACCTCTATAAATAGGGATAAAGTCTAATGAGTTATTAAGATCAATAGAGAGATTAAGAGTGATACTCTACTGGTGAGAATCTGAAACTCCCTGAGAGCTCTTGTTCACAAATCACGAACACTAGCTTTGGTTTCTCTCAATTGGTTTGAAGGAGAGTCACCTTGAGGAAAAGCTGTACATGTGATCCCACACTCACTCCGATCATGGATAGAGAATAGCAAAGAAGACCAGTTGGTTGAGGCTCTTTTGGAACGTTACTTCTCTACACAAATTTCGGGAGCTTTTCGGCGCATACAAGGTCAGTAAGATCAGGTTAATTTATACATATAGCATGTCAAACTTGTATTTTAGAAAAAACTTTGATTTAAAATTTTTAAAATTCTGCTGCGTATTATTTTTTCAACAATTGGTATCAGAGCCATGATTTTTACATAAATTTACGAGTTTGTGATCATGCTATACGTATAAATTATACGATCTTAATCTCTCCTATGCTTGAATTTAATTTTATAGAGAGTTGGCACTCTAGGTTTCTATATAATATTATATGTTGTCATGGATTATGTGGTGAATGCATATTAATTAATTATGGTTTATTAAATCATTATTTAATTGTTAATTAATTAATTAATTTATACCGGTTATGGTTCCTTAGAGGTTAGAACATATATCTAAGTTTTTTTTTATGTAATTAGATGACGGACTATCATCTCCATCTAGGAATTATTATTCAATTTTAAATTGTAAAAATTTTGTAATTAAATAATCATTCGGACAAGACGGACCTAGAAGATGGATGATGGCAAACCCATGTATTTCCTGAGTCTCTAATTTTATGTTTTTGAATTGTTGAAAATACAATTGATGAATTGCATTAAAAATTATATTTTCTGAAAAAGGTGATTTCTGCTCGGTCGGCATGCTGAACTCTTTAGTTCCGCAAGCCGATGGTTGTAGATCGACAGGCCGGATGTGAGGTTCGGCAGGCCGTCAGCGGGGCAGAAATTAGGCGGCTCTGGCGGCAGGCCAAACTTCTAGTTCGGCAGGCCGATGGGTCATGACTAGCAGGCCGACCACACAAATTGGCTTGTCGGCAGAGAGCTGAAAATTTCCAGAAAAGGTGCATTCTTGTTTTAATGCAGTTTTAATTTTATTTTTGGGACAATTCTGAGAAACATTAATTTATGGATGTGATCGAAAATATGGAGTATTCGATTGATACGGGATTGAAGACTTGAAGATGGAATTACATGAAGAAGGATACAGCTTGGAGATTCAAGAATGAAGAATCGATATTATGTTTTGATTATTCTTTTGTAATCTTTATTTTCTATTCTCTAGGGTGGAACCATAATATTACGGTTATTTATTATTATTTTGCTTGTAGCTTTGCTTAATTGCTTTGCTTGTCTGCATTATAATATGTTTTGCCATGTATATTGACAACATGTCATATAGAATAGGGAGTGCCACTCATATTAAAATTGTTCATGCATGTCTTTTAAAATAAAACCTTGATTTCAAAAGATTGAGTGGGAGAAGGTTTTTGAAGAGAGGACCTAAGGCCTCTATCGTTGATCCATAGGAAGAACATGGTGGTCCCAACCCCTAGGAAGGGATTTCTATCATGTACCAGATTGGATCTCTAAGAGGATAAGGTATTTTAGCATGATTTATGGTTACACACCCCTAAGTGGTGATTGTAAATCATGGATAAAATATTGAAATGATGGTTATACTTTCATGTTAATTTTATTATTAAACTCCCATAGGAGCTCTGTTAATAAAATTAATGGCCAAAGAAACGATTATTAATATATGCTAGATCATACGGGTCCTGGATGACATATATTAATTAGGAGGGGATCCGTGTTCCTGATTGAATTTGGCATGACTCCCCTAGGAGCTTGTTGAATTCTGAGTTAGGAATTATCGTTGTAAGGTTGTGATATTTTCAAGGTTTTGACACATAAACACATTTGTATGATTTTACATAATTGTGTTATCTTACTAAATTATTATAATATGTTTGCTTATGTTTGGTATATGATTCTTTATTGTAGATTAAAAATGTCTAAAAATGCTTTATCTTCGATACTTGACAAAAACCTATTAACCGGGAAGAATTATAATGATTGGAAATGAAACCTGGATATCGTCCTTTCCTTTGAAAAACTAAAATTTATGCTGACAACCCCTTGTCCTCCCGAGCCTACGGGAGACTCAACTAATGAGCAATTCCAAGCGTATGATCTCTGGAAAGATGCAAATGATTAGGCCCACTACTATGTTATGGCTAGCTTGAATAACGTGTCACAGGCTCAACATCAGGATTATGAAACTACTAAGCAGATCTTGGATAATCTTGAAGATATGTTTGGAGGCCAAGCCATAACAAAGCGGCAAGGGGTGCTTTAAAAACTTCTTAACTGTAAACAGAGGCCGGGGACATCTGTAAAAGAGCACATGATGTTGGTCATGGGTTACCTCGCTAAGGCACAAACCCATGGAGCCGACATCGATGCTGAAAGTTAGATGACTATGGTCTTTGAGACTCTATCAAAGGAATTTATTCCGTTTAGAGCTACTTTTAATTTAAGCAATAGGCGGGATATAACCTTAACAGAATTAATGAAACAGTTACAGGAGTTTGAACTGCTGATCAGGGTGTCTCCTACTGGTGGAGAGGCCAATTTGGTAGCTGCTTCTGGTTCCAATCCCAATTCTGGGAATGGAAAGAAACAACAGGCCAAGAATGGAAATTCTTCTATTCCTGCTAACAACAAGAGCAAGAAGAAGAAGAAGAACCCAAAGAAGCTTAAGTGCTTCTTCTGCGGGAAGGTCGGGCACATAAAGAAGCATTGCAAGGACTTCCTTTCCAAAGGAGGTAGGTGTGATTGGGTCATAGATTTCGATGCAACTAATCATGTTTGTGTTTCTCTGTAGGGTTTCAAAGAAACGAGAAGTCTGCTTCATGAAGACTTCACGCTTTGGATGGGCAATGGATCCTTGGTCTCAGCGGAAGCAGTGGGAGATGTCCATCTTTACTTTGATAATTATAGGAATTAAAATTAATGGCCAA